>JAQGAO010003778.1:0-16354 GCA_034697705.1 Ommatoiulus sabulosus | reverse complement strand
CTACATTTTCCTGCAATAAAACGAATTTCACCAAATTGTGGACTTAGGCCCTTTTTATTCTCCTCGCTTCATATATACAATACTAGTTGGAAAACCCGGCTTTGCCAAGGGAATCATAAATTTGCAATAAAAATGTATACAAAAATAAATCAAATAAAGTAAACATAATTCGAAAAGTCAGAAAAATTAAACGTGTTAGTTTTGTCAAAACCAAAAATGAATGCTTAAATGTTCCAACGCCGGCCTTCAGTCGGCTTGCCGCCCATGCAATGGAGGGAAGACGTTGGAAACCATTGGTCCCCCGACGTCAAAATGTCGCGTTGTCGTACGTCCCCCGCCCCTACAGCTCGAAGTTAGCCCGCCGCTACATTAGCACTACTTTGGGACTAAAAACATAATTAATTAAATTTAAAAAACCTATTCATTTTAATTATATGTCTCATACTACTGTATTTGCAGACAACATATACAGACATCTAATGCATAGCCAATTGAATTGAATTAATTTGTTAGTAAATATTTTCTTAGAACTTACCCTGGTTTCAATCCTGCAACCTACCATCCATGGAGACATCACGCTATCCACAGAGCTATCCAGACTCGCTTCTTAAAAGTGTCTTTTTAAACACAGAAATGGCTGAATAAGGGTTTACTGAAGTTCTGTTAAGTTTGTTTTGAACTATATTGTTAAGGAACAATTATAGTTTATTTTAAAATTACCCATTTTCAATTTCTTTTTAAAAACTAAGGTTTTTTTAAAAACATTGAGACAATTATATTAGGTTATTTTTGAGAAAATGGTATTTTTTCTTAAATAAAACAAATTTGTTTACATTTGTAAATTGATAGACACTTTTCCACTACCAAATTTTTTATTATCTCTACTTGTCAGCTAAGTCTTCATCAGGAGCTTCGAAAAATTACTGAGGAAAACAGTTCGATGCACTAACGGTTATATTATCATAAATGGTTAAGGGAAAAGATTAGTTACAATAATAAGCAATTTTTCGAAAATTGGTTTTTTATTTGATTGGCCAATCATGATAACAATCGTTTGTGCATCCAATTGTTTTCCCTAGCAATGAAGGCTTAGTTGAAACGTAGAGATATTCATCAGGAGCTTTAAAAAATTGCTGGGGAAAACAATTCATGCACAAACGATTATGTTATCATTAATGGCCAATGGAAAAGATGAGACACGCTAATATAAAATAGAAAATCACGAGTTTTTAAAGTAGGAGACTGACGACCTAGCTGTAGTTGAGTGATAATATCTTTTATCTTATCACTTAACTACATCTACTGTAGGTAGGTCGGAATCCGACGTTTTGCCAACGTTGAACCGCTGGTGGTTTGCCGCCTTACGATGCTTTACCGCCCATGCCGTCTAAAAACCGACGTCGAGTGTTTCATGGAGTGTTAGATCAGGGCCCTTCAATCCTTGCAAACTTTGAAAAATATTTCCTGTTAAAATTTTTAAAATCTTTTACAATTTAAGATGAAAAATCTTCTAGATTGTCAAGTTTGCGAGGAGAATTTTTCAAAAATTTTCGACTGTTTTCATAATCAAATTGGCAAAACCTTCAACAAAATCATAAAAAATTGTAATAATTAAAAAAATTGTCTCGTTAATTCAGAGTTCCCCCAGAAATTACATTTTCAATGTTCCTGGCTTTTCCCTGACGATACCCGGAAAACGTGGAAAAATTTGCAAGTTTGTACTCAGAAAACGTGGACGCTCCTAGGGAGCTCCTGTCAGGTGTGGTCGGAGCTCCAATTTCGGGAACCTTATGAATAAAGGTCTTTTTACAATGATACTACCTCGTCGTGTATTTCATTCCATCACCTCGTCAACCCACGAGTTATCCTAGAGTATCACATGCTTGGCAGGAATCTCTAACCAGAGACATATGGTCAGAGAGGGAACCAACTGGACGAGGAAAGATCACCAGACAACGAGGAAGGAGACTGGCATTTTAGTCTCCAAAGAAGTTAAGTCCGAAAGGAGCGTGAGCTTGGAACGAGGAACGAGGTTCGCCAAACTCGCTCTCTTCACGGTAAACCTCGTCCTCGTTTCAACTTTTCTACGAAGCTCGTCAAGTCTGACCTCGTCAAACAGATCGAACCTCGTCCAACTTTATTTCGAACCTCGATGGCCATATAATTGGAGCCATCAGTTGAGGTAGACGGTAATGGAACAAATTCCTTTGCTGAATGAGTGACTCGTTTCGTCACCTTGCGCGTAGGAGACGTGTGTGGCGAGTCCTTAGGAATCGTGATGGATAGCTCAGTGAGAAAACCTGTTGATGGAAGTACTACCACAGATCGAGGTTGAAGCACATTAGTGGGTGAGGGTGATCGTTGTCCCTCAGGAGGAAGCACTGGTGAGTGTGAACGAGTGCGAAGAGGCCATGCTGGTCGCGAAGGGCTGATGGGAGGATTGGGTGACAACACAAAGGTCTCGCCATCTCCCATATCCTAGTCCAATAGTTAGGTCGCAAGGTTCTCTTGTGTAATCTCTTCAAGCGGAGTATTGTTGTTCGTTCTTAGACCCAAACGAAAGTTGGAAACGAGGTTTGAGAACTGTTCAAGTAGCTCGCCTCGAAGGGTAAAACGTTCTAATAGTTTGTTTTTTCGATCACGAAGGGCAGCAACGATGGCTTTCAGGCGCTGTCTTTCACGGCACTCTCGTTCGTAGTTATCCAAGTACATTCTTCGATCTTGGATGGCAGTATGCAGAGCCACGCTAATGTCGGCATAAAGGGCCGTGTTGGGCACAACATTATCAGGATGAGTCATGTCCGAAAAAATACAAAAGATCATGTCTTCTGCTCTGCGTTGCCGATCCAAATACATTGTCAGGTTGGTAAAAAAAAAGCGAGGAGCACCAAAACGCTGAGCCGCAGTGGCAAGGTTGTTTGGGTCAAACGTTCCAGATTGAGGACAACGAGCAAGAAGTCTTTCAATCTCTGGCACTGGAGGAGCCGCTTGTTGGGCACGTTGGTCGGCGAGTAGTGCTGAACCAAGAGCATGTAACTCAGCATCATCAGGAGGATCAGCCCGCAGGGCTCTGTCTTCTTCAGACTGCTCAGTAAGAGTGGCGAGAAGCCTGTTAATGGCAGAGATGGCTTCGTCAGAAGTTGGTAATGCCATGATGGAAGACTGAAGAAAATGACCAAAAGGGTCCCTTTATATACGCGTGGGTACAAGATGTGGGTGGTAAAGTAAATGAGGTGGTCAAAGAAGAAGTGTAATAGGTCCTTACTAATTACCGAGAAGATTAAACCTCCAATAGTATTTGGAAAAGGAATGGGTGGAGACTTTATGAACTGTAGTCTGAAGGGGGAGTAAAGGTTAAGAAAAAAGTAAACAATAATTCGATTCGGCCAGGCCATAAAACTAGTGGAGCGGCTCGAATGAATCAGTTACTAGTAGGTTTCTGTTGAAATCCGATATACTCCAATAACAAATTGTTGTCACTTTGAATGTCTCCGTTATTATAAAATGGAGGATGGAGTACGTCGACAATCGGAAAAAGAGGGATGTAAGCCATCCCCGATTCCTGGAAACATTGTGCTGCTCGGCAAACTTTATAAAACAGAGTGCAGGCACTATTGTTTTGGGACGGAAATTGTAGATTAAGATGTCGCATTTCCATAAAATGGAAAATGGTAATGAAACGATGGACATAATTTCGAGTATCAGCGTCTTCAATGTTCTGTTGGGAGACATAGTCGTGAGTAAATTCCCAAAAGGCGAGGACGACAAGAGAAGAAAATTCCTGACAGATAGCGGCGAAAGCCTTGTGGATATCAACCATGACGATATTTTGGAATCGTAAGGGTACGACGATGTGTCTACCTGAACGTGTGGATGGGGCAAGGTTGATTCCATCGGGCTTGGTAATGGAGCTGCTAATAGATTGGTTAGGATGCTCCGTGTTTTTGGTGGACTCCGTGTCGTTAGAAGGGGTTGTCCTAATCCGACCACGTTTTTGTTTTCGTAGAATGGGAGTAGGATCTTCCTTGTCGTTGTCTTCGTCAAGTTGATGAAATAACGAAAGGTCTTTCGCGTTATATATTCCTAAGGAGATGGCGCGAGAGGTATCCCAAACCTCGTAGGTAGTAGAAGTGATAATCCGGCGGATATGATAAACCCCGTCACGACGAGGTGCAAATTTAGTTGAAAAATTGCGTACGGCACAACTCTGAGGATGCGACTTGGCGAGAACCTTATCACCCACCAAAAAGGTTGGAAGAGTGGATTCCTCGCTGGACTTGGCACGTCTGATGTCCTGATGCTGTTCTAAGTTGTCTTTGGTTTGCAGGAGTCAGCGAGGAAGTCCAAGAACGAGTTGCGAAGATAAGAGGAATCGTGGCAGAACTCGTGGAACGCCAAGTAGTTGTCCCTAGGAGACCGAGGAATTCTGCCGAAAGTAAGGCGAAAAGGAGTATTGTCCAGGGCCAGAGAATGAGAAGTGTTAAGGGCCCATTGGGCCGCAGCTAGGTGAGTGTCCTAGCAGTCGTGTTGCTCTTCAACAGCGATTGCTAACTCAAGTTTTAGGTCTCTATGCTTGCGCTCCTCAGGATTGGCCTGTGGATGATATTGCGCAACATATTGCACAGAGATACCTAACGAGGAAGTCATCTGCTGAAAAACTGCAGAGATGAATTGCGGACCATTGTCGCAATGAATGGACAACGGGGTGCCATATCGAAGAAAGATCTCAAATAAGAGAATAACCAGTAGCGGCATCCATGACAGACAGAATTATTGTATTCCCATTTTGAGTGACAGGAAGAGGTCCAACAAGATCCACACTCAGCACAGAGAAATGCTCAGGTATGCTGAGGGAAGATAGAGGCACCGAAGATGACCTGTTAGTGGGTTTGTACTTCTGGCATTCTACGCATTTGGCAATGTAGTCATGAACTTGTTTGCCAGGATGACCGGCTAGTGGATCATCGTGATTCCAAAAAAGGACCCGTTGTTGAATTGCTCGAGGAACTACAAGGCGTGGTTCCTCATCGTCAGACATCGAAAGGATACGGTATAAGTTGTCTTGGATGATGAGATATCCGCTGGAGATGAAAGTCCTTGTCTCCAGAAGGTTTTCTTCGTTGGATTCTAAAGCTGTGATGATCTGCTCACATTCTGGATCTTCTAGATGTAGTTTTCGAAAATCCGTTGAAGAAATAGGTTTCTCGTCAATGAGAAAACCTTGGATGACGACAACGGGTTCCGTTTCGCCAGTGGGGCGAGACAGGAGATCTGCGAGATGGTTAAGCTTCTAAGGAATGTATTCAATATCGAACACAAACTGTTGTATCTTGAAGATCCACCTCGCTAGACGTCCTTCAGGAGTTTTTTGGCTAATAAGCCATCTGAGTGGACTATGGTCAGTATGGTCGACGAACTTCATGCCGTCCAGGTAACCATGAAATTTTTGGATGGCCCAGATAACCGCAAGTGCTTCTTTCTCCATGGCCAAATATATGCGTTCAGCCTTATTAAACGACTTAGAAGCGTATTCAATGACATGAAAATCCCCCTCATCTCCTTGAATGAGGACTGCGCTTATTGCCTCGAAACTAGCGTCAGTGTAAAGGCGAAAACCTTTCGAGAAATCAGGATGGGCGAGGATAGGTGCAGAAGATAACTTCTCTTTGAGGAGCTGAAAAGCCTGCTGAAACTTATCGTTGAAGAGGAATGGAGCATCTTTTTTTAAGAGATTGTT
Organism: Ommatoiulus sabulosus; assembly: GCA_034697705.1. Classification (NCBI taxonomy): domain Eukaryota; kingdom Metazoa; phylum Arthropoda; class Diplopoda; order Julida; family Julidae; genus Ommatoiulus; species Ommatoiulus sabulosus. The sequence goes on along the minus strand of JAQGAO010003778.1, from coordinate 10,617 downwards.
CAAAGGAGCCGCGATGTCAGATAGGTTAGGGATGAATTTACCAAACCAATGGCAGGAAGCCAAAAAGGACTTAATTTGCTTAATGTTGACAGGTGGTTTCATCTTGACGATGGCCTGTATTTTTTCGAGGTTGGGGCTTATCCCATTTTCAGAGATGATATGTCCCCGGTATTTAACATGGCTACTAAAGAAATTACATTTCACCCTCTTCAGGAACAAATTTACTCGGCTTAGTCACTGGAGTACGAGCTTTACATGCTCCAAGTGATCTTCAAAATTATCGCTGACTACCAGGAGATCGTCCTGGTAAACACGAACGAAAAAACCAGAGAGATTTGACAGGACTTATTCGATAACTCGCTGGCAATGGGCGGCCGAGTTTCGTGCGCTCATGGGCATGCGAGTGAAGCAGTAAGTCCCAAACGGGGTAATGGTGGAGAAATACTTTTGGCATTCCTCAGCGATGGGGATTTGCCAGTAACAACTGGTCAAATCTAAAGTTGTCATGAACTTATTGCCACGTAACTGAGCAAGAAGATTGTCGATACGAGGAATGGGGTAGACATCAGGAACCGTAATTCTGTTAAGGGCTCTAAAATCAGTAACCAAACGAAGATCAATAGAGGATCCCGGCTTAGCAACCAAGAAAGATGGAGCGGCCCATTCAGACACTACTGGTCTGGCATAACCTCGTTGTAACAGTTCTTACATTTTCTTAAAAATTTTTTCCTTTCGAACTGGAGAATAAGAATACAGCTTACACGCCACAGGGCGTGAGCCGGGAATAAGGTGTATCATTTGGGGTTCGACTTTGGCCGGGCCAGATGGCTCGCCAAATATGTCAGAGTTTGAGGAGAGAAAAGAGTTGACTTGTCGTTTTTGCAAGGGAGTCAAAGATATGCCCGCGTTAGGACGTAGAGAGACGTCAGAATTCTCTGCTGTGGAACCCAAGTTAAGCATGGCCGAAGTCAAGGTGTTAGTAACAAAAGACCATGTGTTGAAACTAGGATGAATGTCAATTCCAGCCGCAATCATGAAGTCCATACCCAATAATATGGTTTCACCCTGATATGCAGGGATTAAGGTAAGACGAATAGGGAAAGTCTTCCCTGCAATGGTAATGCGAGAGTCAACCTCGTACACCTTCTCGAGTTTAGGCTCGTGATCGGCTAGTTGCACCGTTTTTATGGAAGAGACCATGGGTGTATTTAATTCAGAGAATTTTTGGTAGAAATGAAGTCCACCAACTGAGGTGGAAGAAGCAGAATCGAGGACGGCATCGAATTCCCCCCAAAGCAGTTTTATGGGAAGATGGATGAAATTGTCCTCTTGTTGAGGTGAAACGTTAGTAAGAGTGGAGAAAATTTTGATCATGTTAGTCTTTATAACGGTTTTTCCACAACCATTCGGACAAGTGAGTGGTGACACATTGGGAGTCCCGCAGACGGAGCATCCAGTGGTGCTGTCAATGGTGGAGACCTTGTCCTTAGGTGTTTGTGCGGAGTCAGAAACCTTTTCCCACTTCTTTCTCTCGAAACATTTTTTACTAGGAAAGGTAGATTCTTTGGGAGCTTCCTCGTTAGTGAGACGTTTAGGACGACGAGTGTCGACCCAATCCTCTTTGTCACAAAGCATGCGTTCCTTCTGGAGAGCGAGTTTCCAGAGTTCTTTAACAGTGGAAATGGCTTCTCGTTCAATGTTGCTGGTGACCTTCGTATGAAGCGCCGTATACATAATACGAATCTTGGCTAACTCCGATTCAGGAGTACGAAGATTATTAAGCTGGTCATTAACATAGTTAAGAAACTCATCGACAGATTGACCGTCTCTTTGCCTTATAGTATGTAGGCAATTAATAATTTGTTGATCGCCTTCCACTCGGCCGTACCTATCATTCATGCAAGCCACAGCTTCTTTGAAGTCATGAACATTAGGTCTGGCGGTTACCCACCATGTGCGGGCATCACCCTCAAAAAGGAAGATGAGTGCATCAAGGATCTGGAGATCGTTTAGTGTGAATTGTGAAGTCAGATGCTTTAAAGTAGCAAGCCACCCAATGAACTTGCTTCTGGTGCCATCAAAGCGTCCCATACCCTTAAACAACTTAGAAATCTCCCACGAGGACATGGTGGATAAATCCTTGTGTGGAGTCACCGTGGGGGTAGTAGTTGCAAGGGTAGTCGCTTCCCCCCCCCAGGTGTTAAGAGTGTAGGTATCCGTGGACTTGCCAGGACAGAAGGTGAAGACAACGGTGAGTTGCGAGTTGAGAGATTGGATAGGTGAGACTTATTAATATGAACATGTAAGGGAGATGCCATGTCCTGTTTAATAGAGAGAAGAGATATTTTTTCTTGTTGAGAGCGGATGAGCTCGTTGAGGTTGTTTTGTGTGAGGCAAGCAGAGACAGCTTGATCCTGAATATGTTGCTGCAGATTCACAATCGTGGCCGCAGAACGATTAAGGTAAACCTTAAGCCGAGGATGAAGTTCTGCGAGGGCTCGAATCTCCTCGGGAGGAACAATTCCTTCGCAAACGAGGACGTCGGCAGACTCGCAGGTCTCCTCAACCTTGTGGAAGTGTCCTTCCAAAGGTAACGGAGGTGTAAACCGTGTTGGGCGAAAATTATATGGCCAGCGAGGTTCGATTTGTGGTTGAACGAGGTTCGATCCGTCTGACGAGGTCGGACTTGATGAGCTTCGAAGAAAAGTTGAAGCGAGGACGAGGTTTATCGTGAAGAGAACGAGTTTCGCTAACCTCGTTCCTTGTTCCAAGCTCGGGCTCCTTTCGGACTTTACTTCTTTGGAGACTAAAACGCCGGTCTCCTTCCTCGTCGTTCGGTGATCGTTCCTCGTCCAGTAGGTTCCCTCTCTGACCATATGTCTCTGGTTAGAGATTCCTGCCGAGGATGTGATGTTCTAAGCTAACTCGTTGGTAGACATAAAGATGGAATAAAGCACACGACGAGGTAGTATCTTTGTAAAAGACCTTTATTCACAAGGTGGCCAATTTTGGAGCTCCGATCACACCTGACAGGAGCTCCCCAACACAGAGCAAAGTTTCAGAGGAGCAGCGCTCCTTAAATACAAAATTTGAGAGGGGCGCGGCTACACAAGAATGACGCGGCCCAATCAGGGAGCAGCACAACAGGTAAAGAGGCTCGCGACGGTGAGAGCCGATTTTAGGGGTTCTGGATGGGTTAGTGTTTTCCCACCAGATTCTGTTATACCCCCCCACAAAAGCCAAAAATATTTGGGGAATTGCATTTAAACCAGAAGGGAAAATTCAAAACCCGACAAGAAAAGGTGAAAAAGGTACAACCGTAAAACAGACATAATGCAATACAATGTTCGTATGTAAGAAACAGTGTTAAAATTGTAAAGTTTAAAAGACAAGCATGCCAGGTTTTATGAATAAAAGGCAAGAAAATGGTAGTTATATCACAGTACAGATAAAAAAGGGGGGTAGCCCCGAAATATCAATACAAGAAAACGAGAAGGGGAGGCTACTTGGTTACCTCCGGAATAATCTTTCTCAAACGAGCAAAGCAAATAGAAAAATAAGCCAAATCCAAGGGAGAGATTTTGATCTTGGGATGCTTGTTCTTCTGAGAGGCTCTTCGTTGTGGAGGAATCGGGTAGCCACCATGCCAATGATCAAAACAAACGTCGTAACGATGGCTGACTCTGGCGCACCAGTAACAACATTCTTGTCCTTCATCAGATCGATCAGCAACCATAAGTTCCGCCCAGGCTGCGTGGTCCGGTTCGCCAGGTTTAGGGGCGAAATAGGAAGGAATCTTATGTCTTGCTGCTTCCGCACGTTTTTTCCATTCAGTGGCAGAAATGGCCGATTTGGAAGTCTCGGAGGCAGGTCCGGCTTGGTATGATAGGAGGACGAAGTGTTCACGTAGAGCTTCTGACCACACGAACCACTGGTGACCGGTGAAATTTTTGGCATTACGCTTGGTCCCGAAACCCCATAGTTTATGATGGATGTTCTTTGGATTGATAATAAGTTTATCTCTTTTGGTTAAAATCCTAACAGACTGTGGAGAAGGCATGGGGGCCCTGCAGTGTTCGGCATAAAATTCGTTTTTTCGGTTGAATTTAGCTTGTCTCCTGCTGTCCCTTCTATGTTGAGCAGCTAATCTTTCTGTTGTGGAATAAGTAGAAGGGAACGAGGCGGTAGACACAGAAGACGCAAGTGAGGCAGGCGTAGACAGACGTTTGTCAGTGTTGGCCTCGAAGTCTGAAGCACTGTCGGAGTCAGAGGTAGTAACAGTCTCTTTGGACTTGATGCGTTTGGCCCTGTTAGAGTTGGTAGACGAGGTAGAAGGTCGTGGCACAAATTCCGTAAAAACGGAGGTTGAGTCAGTTGACTTGCGTTTGCGCACATCCGACGAGCTATGAGAATGGGAACGTGTCTTTTTTTCTTGAGAGTGATCTTTCCCATTTTTAGGTACGTGAGCAACTCTCTTGGTCACTTGACGAGCAGGGGATGTGCGAGGTGAGTCCTGAGGAATTGTGATAGACAATTCCGTGAGGAAACCAGTAGACGGAAGTAACGACACTAATCGAGCTTGTTGCACATTTTGAGGCGAGGGCGATCGTTGTCCCTCGGGAGGAAGTACTGGCAAATGTGAAAAAATGCGGAGAGACGCAGCAGATCGTGTAGGACTGATGGGAGGATTAGGCAACAGGACGAAAGTTTCGTTGTCTCCCATATCCTGATCAATGATTTCGGTCTCGTGATTTCTCACCTCGGTAGCGATCGCTTGCGTAATTTCCTTAAACGGAGTCACGGTACCTGGGTGTAGACCCAAACAAAAGTTGGACACGAGATCCGCGAACTGGTTGAGTAAATCGCCTCAGCGGTTAAAGCGCTCAAGGAGCTGGCTGTTACGATCCCGAAGGGCAGCAGCAATGGATTCCAAGCGTAGTTTCTCCCAAGATTCTCGTTCATAACTGTCGATGTATCTCCTACGGTCCTGGATCGCGGTGTGTAATGCAGCGTTCATATCCGCATAGAGAGCAGTATTGGGCATGAAGTTGTCCGGATGGGTCATGTCCGAGAAAATACTGAAGATCATGTCGTCGGCCTTACGCTGTCTATCCAGGTACATAGATAGGTTGGTGAAGAGAGAACGAGGAGTTCCAAAGCGTTGTGCCGCCGTGGCAAGGTTGTTTGGGTCGAACATGCCAGACTGTGGACATCGAGCAAGTAAACTCTCGAAGTCCGAAACTGGAGGCGCAGCTTGGTGGGCACGTTGGTTGGCAAGTAATGCCGAACCAAGTGCATATAACTCGGCATCACTAGGAACGTTGCCCCGCAGGGGCCTGTCTTCTTCAGACTGCTCAGTGTGAGTGGCGAGAAGTCTGTCGATGGCAGAGATGGCTTCCTCAGAAGTTGGTGTTGCCATGATAGAAGACTAAGGAACTGACTGAAAAAGTCAGCCTTATATACGCGTGGGTAAAGGAAGTGGGTGGTTGAAGAAATGAGGTGGTCGAGAAAAGAGTGTAATAGGTCCTTACTAATTACCGAATTAATAGAACTCCCAATAGTGATTAAGTTTGGAATGGGAGGGGACCATAAGAAACTGAGGTTCAAAGGGGGGTAAAGGTTAAGAAAAATAAGCAACAATTCGATCCGGCCAGGTTATAAAGTTATTGAAGCGGCACGAATGAATTAGTCACTAGGGGGTTTCTGTTGAAACCCGATATACTCTAGCAAAAGATCGCTATCATTCTGTATGTCTCCGTTATTGTAAAATGGAGGATGGAGCACGTCAACAATCGGAAACAGAGGGGTGTAGGTCATCCCAGATTCGCGGAAACATTGTGCTGCACAACAGACTTTATAAAATAAGGTGCGAGCACTGTTGTTTTGAGAGGGAAACTGCAGATTGAGTTGTCGTAATTCCATGAAGTGAGAAATGGTGATAAAGCGATGAACGCAGTTACGAGTGTCGATGTCTTCGATCTTTTGTTGAAAAACGTAGTCGTGAGTGAAATTCCAAAAGGCAAGAACAACAGGAGAGGAAAATTCCTGACAAATTGTGGCGAAGGCTTTGTGGATATCGACCATGACGATATTTTAAAATCATTGAAGTACGACGATGTGTCTACCAGAACGAGTACATGGGGCAGTGTTAACTTCCGAGTTAACTTCCTCGGACTTGGTATTGGTAATGGAGCTGCTGATAGACTGGCTAGGATGGTCCGCGTTTTTGGTGGACTCCGCTGTGTTTAACGAGGCTGACTTTGGACAACCACGTTTCTGTTTCCGTAGAATAGGAGTAGGATCCTCCTTATCGTTGTCGTTGTCCTCGTCAATATGACGAAATAAAGAAAGATCTTTAGCGTTGTAGATACCTAAAGAGATGGCGCGAGAAGTGTCCCATATCTCGTACGTGGTAGGGGTAATAATTCGGTGGACATGATAGACCCCGTCACGGCAAGGTGCAAACTTAGCTGAAAAAGTGTGTATGGCGCAGCTCTGAGGATGTGACTTAACGAGGACTTTATCACCCACCAAGAAGGTTGGGAGGGCAGATTCCTCACTGGACTTGGCACGTCTGACATCCTGATGTTGTTCTAAGTTGTCTTTGGTTTGTAAGAGAACAGAAGATAAGTCTGCGAGGAAGTCAGAGAACGAGTTCCGAAGATAAGAGGAATCGTGGCAGAACTCATGGAAAGCTAAGTAGTTATCTCTGGGAGACAGAGGAATTCTGCCAAAAGTGAGGCGGAAAGGAGTATTATCCAGGGCCATGGAATGAGAAGTGTTAAGGGCCCATTGGGCTACGGCTAGATGAGTGTCCCAGTGGCCGTGTTGAGCTTCAACAGCAATTGCTAATTTGAGTTTCAGGTCTCTGTGCTTACGCTCCACAGGGTTAGCTTGTGGATGATATTGCGCGACATATTGCACAGAGATACCTAACGAGGAAGTCATCTGCTGAAAAACCGCTAAGATAAACTGCGGACTATTGTCGCAGCGAATGGACAAGGGGGTGTCGTAACGGAGAAAAATCTCAAACAAAAGAATCTTCACAATAACTTTGGCTTTGGCCGAAAGCAAAGAAAAAAGTTCAAGATATCCAGTAGCGGCATCCATGACAGACAGGATAATGGTATTCCCATTTTGCGTGATAGGAAGAGGTCCTACGAGATCCACGCTGAGCACAGAGAAACGCTCGGGTATGCTGGGAGAAGATAGGTGTACCGAAGTAGACCTATTAGTAGGTTTAAACTTATGGCACTCTACACAGTTGGCAATGTAATCGTGAACTTGCTTGCGCAACCCAACCCAATAATATTTTTGGGTGATGCGTTGTATGGTGGCGATGATGCCTGGATGACCGGCTAGTGGATCATCATGGTTCCAAAAAAGAACACGTTGCTGTAGGGACCAAGGATACACAAGACGAGGCTCTTCATTATCGGATATCGACAGGAAACGGTATAAGTTGTCTTGGATGATGAGATATCCTCTGGAGATGAAAGTCCTTGCTTCCAAAAGGTTTTCCTCGTTGGACTCTAGAGCTGTGATGATCCGCTCGCACTCGGGGTCCTCAAGATGTAGTTTTCGGAAATCCGTTGAAGAAATAGGTTTCTCGTCAATGAGAAAACCTTGGATGACGACAACGGGTTCCGTTTCGCCAGTGGGGCGAGATAGGAGATCTGCGAGATGGTTGAGCTTTCCAGGAATGTACTCAATATCGAACACAAACTGCTGTATCTTGAAAATCCACCTCGCTAGACGTCCTTCAGGAGTTTTTTGGCTAATAAGCCATCTGAGTGGGCTATGGTCAGTATGGACGACGAACTTCATGCCATCTAGGTAACCACGAAATTTTTGAACAGCCCAGATGACCGCTAACGCTTCTTTCTCTATGGCCGAATAATTACGTTAAGCCTTATTAAATGACTTGGAAGCGTATTCGATGACCCGAAAATCACCATCGTCGCCTTGGATGAGAACTGCGTCCATCGCCTCGAAACTAGCGTCAGTGTAAAGGCGAAAACCTTTCGAGAAATCAGGGTGGGCGAGGATGGGAGCGGAAGATAACTTCTCCTTGAGGAGCTGAAAAGCTTGCTGACACTTATCGTTGAAGAGGAAAGGAGCATCCTTTTTTAAGAGATTGTTTAAAGGAGCCGCTATGTCGGATAAGTTAGGGATGAATTTGCCAAACCAACGGCAGGAAGCCAAAAAGGACTTTGTTTAATGTTGACAGGCGGTTTCATCTCAACGATGGCCTGTATTTTCTCGAGGTTTGGACTTATTCTATTTTCAGAGATGATATGTCCCAGCCTCCCAGGTATTTAACATGGCTAGTGAAAAAATTACATTTCACCCGCTTCAGGAACAAGTTTACTCGGCTTAGTCCCTGGAGTACTAACTTTACATGTTCCAAGTGATCCTCGAAACTATCGCTGACTACCAGGAGATCGTCCTGGTAGACACGAACGAAAAAACCAGAAAGGTTTGATAGGACTTTTTCAATAACTCGCTGGCAATGGGCGGCCGAGTTTCTTGCGCCCATAGGCATGCGAGTGTAGCAGTAGGTCCCAAACGGAGTAATAGTGGAGAAATACTTCTGGCATTCCTCAGCGATGGGGATTTGCCAGTAACAACTGGTCAAACCTAAAGTTGTCATGAACTTATTGCCACGTAATTGAGCGAGAAGGTCGTCGATGCGAGGAATGGGGTAGACATCAGGAACCGTGATTCTGTTGAGGGCTCGAAAATCAGTGACTAATTGAAGATCAGTGGAGGATCCTGGCTTGGCAACCAAGAAGGATGGGGCGGCCCATTCAGATACCACTGGTCTGGCATAACCTCGTTGTAACAGTTCTTGGACTTTCTTGAAGAGTTGCTCCTTTCGAACTAGAGAATAAGAATACAGTTTACATGCCACAGGGCGAAAGCCGGGAATAAGGTGTATCTTCTGAGGTTCGACTTTGGCCGGGCCGGTTGGCTCGCCAAATATGTCAGAGTTCGAAGAGAGAAAAAGGTTGACTTGACGTTTCTGCGACGGAGTCAAAGATATACCCTCGTTAGGATGTAGAGAGACGTCAGAGATTTCTGATGTAGAACCCAGGTTAAGCATGGCCGAAGTCAAAGTGTTAGTAACAAAAGACCATGTGTTGAAACTGGGATGAATGTCAATTCCAGCCGAAATCATGAAGTCCATGCCTAATAATATGGTTTCACCCTGATATGCAGGGATTAAGGTAAGACGAATAGGGAAAGTTTTCCCTGCGATGGTAACGCGAGAGTCTACCTCGTACACCTTCTCGAGTTTAGGCTCGTGGTCGGCTAGTTGCACCGTTTTTATTGAAGAGACCATGGGTGTATTTAATTCAGAGAATTTCTGGTAGAAATGAAGTCCACCAACTGAGGTGGAAGAAGCAGAATCGAGAACGGCATCGAACTCCCCCCCAAGCAGTTTTATGGGGAGATTGATGAAATTGTCCTCTTGCTGAGGTGAAACGTTAGTAAGAGTGGAGAAAATTCTGATCATGCTGGTTTTAGAATAGTTTTGCCACAACCATTTGGACAAGTGAGTGGTGAGACGTTGGGAGTCCCGCAGACGGAGCACCCAGTGGTGCTGTCAATAGAGGAGATCTTGTCTTTAGATGTTTGTGTGGAGTCAGAACCCTTCTCCCACTTCTCTCTCTCGAAACGTTTTTTACTAGGAAAGGTAGATTCTTTGGGAGCTTCCTCGTTAGTGAGACGTTTAGGACGACGAGTGTCGACCCAATCCTCGTTGTCACAAAGCATACGTTCCTTTCGGAGAGCGAGTTTCCAGAGTTCTTTAACAGTAGAGATGGCCTCTCGCTCGATGTTGCTGGTGACCTTTGTATGAAGCGCAGTATACCTAATACGGATCTTGGCTAATTCCGATTCAGGAGTATGGAGATTATTAAGCTGGTCATTGACATAGTTGAGAAACTCAGCGACAGATTGACCGTCTCTTTGCCTAATTGTGTGTAGGCGGTTGATAAATTGTTGATCGCCTTCGACTCAGTCGTACCTATCATTCATGCAAGTAACAGCTTACTTGAAGTCATGAACATTAGGTCTGGCAATCATGAGGGCAACCCACCATGTGCGAGCATCGCCCTCAAAAAGGAAGATGAGCGCATCAAGGATCTGGAGATCGTTCAGTGTGAACTGTGAGGTAAGATACTTTAGAGTAGCAAGCCATCCAATAAACTTGCTTCTAGTGCCATCGAAGCGTCCCATACCTTTAAACAACTTAGAAATCTCCCACGAGGACAAAGTGGATAAATCCTTGTGAGGAGTCACCGTGGGGGTAGTGGTTGCAAGGGTGGTTGTCCCCCCCAGGCATTAAGAGTACGGGTATCCGTAGGCTCGCCGCGATAGAAGGTGAAGACAACGGTGAGTTGCGAGTTGAGAGATTGGATAGATGAGACTTATTAATGTGAACATGCAAGGGAGATGCCATGTCCTGTTTAATAGAGAGAAGAGATATTTCTCTTGTTGAGAGCGGATGAGCTCGTTGAGGTTGTTTTGTGTAAGGCAAGCAGAGACAGCTTGATCCTGAATATGTTGCTGCAGATTCACAATCGTGGCCGCAGAACGATTAAGGTAAAC
>JAQGAO010003777.1:0-16355 GCA_034697705.1 Ommatoiulus sabulosus | reverse complement strand
ATTGCAATTGTTATTTTATTTTTCATTATGACAAAAAAATTGATACGCATTAACGAGTAAATTTTGGTCAAGGAATTTTGGATAAAAGTCAGGGAAAATGAAAATTTTGTGGCCAACCTGGTAGGGGACAATTTTGAATTAAGCGCGCAATCTGTTTGACCTTCTTAAGAGCAAGTTGTCTTTCGTCGACATCTGGCGCCATCTCTCGAGGCGCGTTGGAGTCTAGCATCCGGGTTCTAAGAGGCGCATTCCTGAGGTGCGGCTCCGCCCCGGTCACGTGAGCTAAGCGCTTACCTTTATCCCTCCGGGCTCACCTGTTGTTTTCCGAATTTTTTTTAAAAATGGTCGCGTTTCCCTTTATCGTGATTTGTTGAATTAAAAACGCTGCGCGATAAAACGTCGCCCTGCCCTTTTTGACTTGGCAAACAGTCTTATTTGACTTCCGATAGCAGTTGATTGTTGTGAGTAATCGCGCTAACAATGCACATTCTGATTGCGTACCTGTGATATAGGATTTACCCCAGAAAATTTCAAAGGGTGGCCCGAATACCCGCCCGAGACGAATCCATACGACGCTGGAAAGGATACGGCGATGGTTTGATTTTTTTTTATTCTTGAATTAGGAAAAAGTTATGAGATTTCGCGGTTGTGCGCGTTGGAAGTGATCGGATTTTGGTAAAGGAATACCTTTTTCTTGGTACCTTGACCAAAAAAAAGGTGTGCGCGGCCATGTTGGAACTGGTCCAACGTTCGAATTCGAACGAAATTAGGCTTAGAAAGACTACTCGAAATATCTGCGAAACTCGCGTAAAATGGACCCATTCGCGGTCTTTTCAAGTTTCCCGTTCGCCGAAGGACAGCTGCTGTCCGAAAGCGCGTAATATGATTTTCGAACGGACGAAATGGAGGAGGAAAGTGGATTTGTTGATGGCTCTGTTGGGGGTGCTGTACTGTTGTGTTTCGGGCGTGGAAGGCCTAAGAGATTACCCTGGCCAAGTGATCAGAGACGTCCAGAAACTGAAATATTCGGAAAGTCCGTATCTAATCACGGGCAATGTGGTCGTCGAAAGGGAAGGAGAAATGGAAATAGAGCCTGGCGTGGAGTTGCAGTTTCTTTCGGGCGTTGGACTCACTGTCAGAGGAATATTTAAAGCTGAAGTAAGTATATTTAAATATATATATATATTGCTCTAGCCTCTATACCTGAGCCCAAAAACTGGCAAATGCGCCTTTCTTTGCTCTTGCAAGATAAGTGCAGTAAAACCTGGAAAAGTGACCACCAGTTTATGTTGACCACTTTTTAGTGAATTGTTTTTTCTAGTGTAGGCTATATTTCCTGCATAAAAGTTCTCTGTATAGTGACCAGTGACCACCTGTCTGTTGTGTACAGTGACAAGTGTGTTGTATTTTTTGTAATTTTTACATTGTCAAAATGTACCTTATAAAGTGACCAGATAACAGATGAGTCACATTACATCTTTCTTTTACCCATGGACATGATGATTCTGTACTTTTTTGGTATTGTGGTTTTTTACTACATTTATTACAGTCTACATGTATAAGTACAGTGTACATGTTCATTATTTTAATGCAATTCACGCATTCTTTGTATAGTGACCACCTGGGTACAGTGACCAACTTAGCATTTTTTTTTGGTGGTCACTCTTAACAGGTTTTACTGTATTTTTTTTATTTTTCTAGTAGGCATACTTTCCGATCTACCTGAATTGTATGCTGTTCGATCTATGCAATAATTTGCAAAGTTTTAATGTACGTTTTTCGTGCAAATAATTAGCATGTACTTGTTGATACTTGTTTTAGTCAACTTTGTGCACTAAGCTTGTTGAAGGCAGTAAGTTAAGTACCGTTCTTGGTTCGTATGTCAGGTCATGGACGAAGTTCAGTGTTAGCTAGCTGCCTTTTATAAGCTTCTATATGGTTGGATATAACTTTTCACCCATTACTTTTGAAATAGCTGCTCAAATTAAAAGATTAATGGTGAAGGTACTGCACTAGCTTTGTTTTTTGTAGATGCGGATTTGAAACCATCACCTAGCCTGGTTGTGGTTTTCTTGGTTAATTTGTCGCAAGCCCTCCAAATATATATTCTGGCCCCAATATCCGCCATTTATTGTGTGGTGGCTTTCGCCATCACATTCGCACTTACATGTATGCATGCCACAAGCACATGTTCTTAGAAAGGTTGGAAAAAAGCCATGGTTGGCCACGACCATGGATATTTAGATTAGATTAGAAAGTTCTCAACAATATAGATACTGTACGACAAAATTATCTGAGGTTTTTTTTCTAAAATGTCAAGTTGTTTTTGTGAAACAACGACAGAATTCTATTTAAAAAATTCTAATGATATATAATGTATTCAAAAAGTTGAAACCAATGAATGATGCATTTAAAAAATATATTAATATATTTTTTAAATGCATCATTCGCTATTTTTTTAAAATAACAAATTTTAAAAAAAAATCCGCAAATGATTCATAGTTTTTTTCAATAATTTTTAATTGTATTATTTAAGTAACGTTTTATGCGTAGTATGTTTTAAATAAATGGTAAATAACATAATTTAAAAAAAAGAAATCCGCAAATGTTTCATAATTTTTTTTCATTAATTTTTTAATTATATTTTTTAAATAATTTTTAGTGATGTTATTTAAGTAATATTTCATGCGTGAGTATGTTTGTTTCTCCCATACCCTTTTAATGTTTTGGAAACGATCCAATTCATAAATAATGTCACGGTTCTATTTCACTGAATATTTAACGTTCACGACACTGACACAATTTTGATTTCTCGACAAAAATACTCATTTAAGCATTGTGCTCTTACGCATACTTCCTAGAAACTGAAGGCGACTCAGGTTAAAATTGTCGGCTGCAGATTGCAATTTTTTATGAATGGAAATTGAATAGGATGACGACAGGGAAACCCATTTGAAGGAATATGAGGCGAGGCCACGGCTTACTCATCGCTACGCTGCATGATTCAAAAATATGTTGCTACCAGCTTTCATTTGAATATGTTGATGTCGTAATATTTGCTTGTGGGTACGGATTCATTCATGCCTGTAATTAACTATTTACACACGTGGAGCATATTCAACTATGTCCTGAAACTTCCTCATGTGCAGGAACAGTCATTGATGCCCATGGCTGAAAGCTCTCAACTACTCAAGAATGTGACCTCTGGCCGGGTCACAAGACTATGCTAATAAATTTATATTCGTTTTTTTAGGGCCGTGAGAATAGAGTGATCCGATTTACACGCTCAGCTGATTCATCAGGCGCAGACTCCAGAACCCCTTCTGACATCCGTCTTATTGATGGACCGTCCATACACGAGGGACGTCTGCAGTTGTTTTTTAAAGGGAAATGGCGGTCGGTCTGCACCAATTCACGAAAGTGAGTCATATTTTGTCGTTAATTTATTCATTTCGTTTTTTCATACTTTATACCCATTTTGCAATTTCCGTCTATAAGGAAAAATAATGTACCCGTACAGCAGTAAAATGTAAACCTTGCATCTTGGTGAGCAATGCCTTTCAATGTTTTTTTATATACAAATATATTTTTTGGGTGTTAGTCATGATCAATAAAATTGAAAATTGCTCTTTCAAGATCATAAACTAACCTGGCAACGAAAGCGGAAATATTAATGAAAGAATTTTTTTTTATATTTTCTTGAAATAAAATGTATCACAACGTTAATATCCTTTATTTAATAACTTAACGCTCCAGAAATTGTACCAATTTCACGTTACAAACGAGTTTGTACTCTGAATAAAGTTCACGGCAACTTTTGACCTTTCAACGGTATTTGTCAATTTGGTGACCAAAACTAGAATTTTGAAAAATTGCATTCATCACACAAGAGCAAATGGCCTAGCTGTCTTTGAACTCTGTCAGCAAGTTTTTACATTTGAAAAAATATGGGGAAAAAGCGTGTGACGAAAGCATTTGAAGAAAGTGGACCAAAGTCATGAGAGCTTAAGGTGTGAAATTTTTGTGGGGACCAAAACTTGTTCTGAGAAAGCCAACCTGTCTTCTTTGAGCTTCTGGCTCAACCAATCTTCTTTGAGCTTCTGGCATTTCCTTTCAATAAACGTACAAGAGATGACCACAGGCTGCTCTTATGGATGACTCATGGAAGGAATGTGGCCTGCTGTTGACCTGTTAGTGTCATCATTATCAAGCCCAATATTATTAATTCCTGGTATTTTTTAATTGCTTTTGAAATTAGCTCATCTTATCAAACATTTCCCATGAGAAATGATTTTGAAGAATTTAATATTAGCAGAAATGGAACTGCGTGTGTACTGTGGCGCCAAACTTGCGGGAAATTTGAATTATTTTAAAGTGTATTTCACTATGACTAATTATGTTGATTTTTCTGGTAAATCAAAGTAATGTCAATAATGTAAATGAGCTTTGCATTTCAATCTGAGTTTGCAGCCTCACTCACATGCATTAAGTGCATCGCCAAAGCAGATAAAAATTATGAAAGGGCACCCCTGACCTGGAAAAGTCAGGGAAATTGAAAATGTCTGGAAAAGTCAGGGAAGAATGGCTTATTTTGAAAAAGTCAGTCATGTTGTTGCATTCCAAAATTAATGCTTTTCCATGGTTAGCTCAGGGCCCATTTTCTGACTACAAATTTGCAAAAATTTTTCACGTTTTCTGTGTACATATTTTTTTTAAATTTTAAACATTTTTCTAGGTTAATTTTCAAAATTGTCATTAGTCAATATTGCAAAATGTGTAAGTTTTTGACATTACCATTGGTCAGGGAATTTTTTTTTAAAACCTGGTAAAGTCAGAGAAGTTGAAAATGAAAATTCTGGGGGAACCCTGTAAGATTTATTCCCCTGATCTGAATTATACTGGTCAACTTTGGCTAATAAGTTATCGTTTGTTTTTACAGTTGGACGAAGACAGACTTTGAAGTAGCGTGTCGTCAGTTGGGTTTCAGTGGTGGCAGTTTCTCTAGATGGCACGAACGAAACAACGATTCAAGCCAGTTGTCATACGAGATGCCAGGCTGCCAATATGGAATAGGCTCACTGATGTCTTGCAACTGGGCCACGCGCCAGTTAGGAAGCGGAGTGTGCGGTAAGGATTCCACTTCATATCCATTGCAATGAAATTAAGCCATGCGAGCAGTGTTATCGGAGATTTCATTGTGATGCCAAACAATGCTTATAGCATTGCAGTTTTTATGTTCACCAATATTTGATCAACTGGTTTACCAAATTCTGTCAGCCACAACTAACAATGTTCCGCTTTTGTGCTCCATATTTGCATTACTCGCCTTTTGTTAACCTGGTGACATCATAATTTTTATCGTGAGATTTAAATATGTTTGAGCTTAGGGATCATGGTTCTGTTTATTCCCCCATTATTTAACGCTGTTTGAGCATCGTGATAAGCATCAATGCTCCGCGTCTGTTTGCCGTTGCTTATCAACACCTGTTTTGCATCCGTGGATTGATTTTGAATCAGATTGTGTCCTGTTATAACCTATTTGGAAATAATGGTTCATTCAACAAATCCTTATCTGGCAGTCATTGGTTTGGAATTTGCTCCTGCATGTACCTTTGGCACACACGTGCTGTGGGCTTTTGGGTCATCAGTTAGGTAATGCTTTTTCGTGATTTTGCCCATTTCGATCCATGCAAAATTTTAACACACAATGAATGCGCTTTGGGAGCAAAATTTGCACAAAAGGAAAGTTTCCATAGTTTTTTTTAACTTATGAGAGATTTGCTGATGCTTCAAGACGTTAATTTCGACTCAAGTTTTGCTCTGAAAATGCATGCTTTAAAACTGACGTGGAATGGGGATTTTCTTTCAGATTATATCATTGCAAAACTTATTTTCTATCAGTTTGCACACTGAATTTTGTTTTGAGGTAAATTATCATGCCCTGCCTTATTTACTTTCTTTTCCTGATCTGGAACCTGCACATGCTTCTACATTCTTTAGACTAATGAAATTGATGAAATATTTTAGAACCCTTTAACATCAAAGAATAAGTCTAGATTTACGTTCTGCTTTATTTGCCAAAAATTAACATAACAGCTAATTATGCGAAGATTTGTATGGCATTAAAGATGAAAGCTAATTACATGTAATTACGATTTATTTCCCTTTTTTTCCCCCCAAATGACCATTTTACTCATGGTTGTTTTTTGCGGAAGTGTCTAGATTTGTTAATTTGTTGCATGTCTTTGATCTTTCTCATTCGACTCTGTCTCGCCCTCTAATTGCGAGGAAGTCACGCCATTTTTTATCCTCTGCTCGATTGTCGAGCAATGTTACCAAACAAATTTAGCCATTTTTTCCAAATTTGGTGAAAAGTGAATGAACTACCTAAATGAGGAAATGGACACAAAGCTTCCTGCTATTTGCGATTGCTGCGAAGCGTAAATGGCACGAAGCATTAAGGCGAATGCACAGAGGATTCACGGACGCTGCACAGCTTGGATGACCGTGGACAGGTCTGATGGACGGATAGACATCTTAACAACCGAAATTCACCTCATGCGTGCAACTCTCGAATTGACACCCAATTTAACATGACGCTTGAAAGGAACAGTATAGAATTGATTGTTGAGGTCCTCTGATGGTTATACTTGGCCTTGGCAGTTTAGAAATCAGCAATGCGTAGCAGAGGTTGATTATCGTGATCTGAAATGAAAGTTCCGGTAGTGGGATTTCTTGAAGGACCAACGGACCAACGATTAAGATTTTCAGAAATGTAATCGGATCGAACTTATTATTATAAACTAAATGTATTTGCATTCATCCTGATTCAAAAACTAAACTTGCCTGTCATGTTATGCAATTTTTCTCACGGAATTTCACTGGAGACATTGCAACGTCAGAAGGCAGCCAATACCGGAACTTCACACCTGAGGACAGCGGATCGTGGAAAACACCAAGGGATGAGTCACCTGTGGACGTCAGAGGACGAAAGGAGGCCAGCCAATCAAGGTGCACCTGGACAGGTGACAAGGAAGATCCGGCTAGAAGGAGTATAAAAAAGAGAGCAGCATCAAGAACTTCGTTCAGTCTTTTTGAGTTTCAGACCAGCGTGGTCTTCGCCGAAATATCAGGGTGATCCCTTCAGGACTCCCTTGTGTAGCGCGATAGCGATTGCCTATAATAAAAGTGATCTGAATTTGCAACACTTGGCTCTTCTCTGCCTCTTGCACGTACCCCTTTCACGACATTTTTAGGTTTTCCTCGTGACTACGGCTTGCCACCCGCGGTCCCTGCAAACTCCAGAGCAGAACCCGCATTAGACCACGGATCAACAGCGGAACAACCCCGCCTTCAACCGCGGAAGTCCTCTCTGTTTCCGCAACGTCTAATAATTGGCGCCCGATATACTTCTACCCTTCCCGCGATCAACCATGGAAAGTAGTCGTCAGAGCCAGTCACCGTCGTCTCTTGACGAGACGCCGCTCCATGTGGGCTTAGTCCTACCTCCCATCAGCGCCGAACTTGGTTCTGCGAATCCTGCGTTACTGGAGTACTCTAATCAAGTCTCCCGCACCTTTCAGCAGTTTCAACAACAGACAGAGAAAACCAACGAAGAATGGCGAGCCGAACGCCGTACCTGGATTACCTCGATGGAAAGACTCAATATCCTCCTAGTGGAACAACAATTTTTCGTGGACGAGTACAAGAAGAGCATTCGGGAACCGTCCAAGGTGGAACTCCCTAATGCATCATCACCTGTTACGACTCTGCAAGCTTCTGTGGGTCAGCCTACCCTAACAACGACAGCACCCTCGACCGCGGATAATCTACGTACGACTTCTGCTCAAGTACCGACGTCGGATCCACCTACCATCAACATAGGAACACCAATCAAGTCGGAACCCACCACGGTAGCTGGAGGGGACGGGTTTATAGACCCGCCATCAACTACTACCGAACGGGTAGCCCCGTCAACAGACCTGGTCACCCCCAATCAGATGTCGGAATTGCTCAAGAATCTTTCTAAATTCGATGGTCGCGAGGGTTACTATCACCCTTGGGCTGCACAGTTTAAAATTTTTCAGCACCGCTTGGGTCTGACGGACAGTCAAGCTTATGATTGCCTTTTTTTTCTCTTACGCGGGGAACCCCTTCTGTGGTGGACATCACAGAAGGAAAGAGTCCCTGATTTAAAACAGGCGCTCATTGATCTCCGCCGTCGATACACCCAACATGAGTCAGACTCAGTAATTAATGATAAACTACTTCGTATGCAGCAATATGAAGGCCAAGCGACGTCGGATTTTCTTAATAAGATGTCCGATCTATTTGAGTCCATGGAACGTCCGTTAGCGGAAAACCTCCGCATTGACGTCATGTACCGCGCTCTTCACCACAGAATCAAGACCAGATTCGATATCTCCGAGGTCTCGTCCATCCAGCAATTATGGGAGAAAGCCATTCAACTGGAGAAGATTTTCACCTCATCCGATACATGGCGGGATCCACATGCTGTATCACGGAAACCGCCCTCATCTCCTCCCAAACCCTCATGGCGGCCTCGAGCGGATTCTTTCCGTCGTCCTCAATACAACGCTTGGGAACAACACCAGCAAGATGATTATCGCCGTTATCGACCCGCTCGTAGGGAGGGCTACGACCAACGTATGGCTGAGCGTACCCGGTCCGCGGAAGGAGCGGAAAGATTTGACCGCGGGGATAGACAAGAACGTGACACCGCACGTGGATGTCGGATGTGTGGTCATCCTAATGTTACGATCCACACGTGTCCAAATGGATGCGGGAGAGCTGTTCAGGTCAAGGTATTGATGATTTCGCCGGTGGACACCTCCCTTCACTGTGCCCTGACCTTGGCTCCCCGCCGTGAGGATCTATTGATCACCGTGGCAGTCTCCATTGGTGGTCATATTCTGGCTGCCTTACTTGATTCAGGGGCAAACACCTCCCTTGGGGGATTGGAACTTTATCAGTTATTGGTGGCCGCCCATACCCCGATGATCGAGGATCATAGAAAGATCGTCTTAGCGGATCATGAATCCAGCATTCGTCGGGTCTTCTTGGCGTCCACCACAGTGGAAATCCAAGACCGACAATTCCCGCTGCGCCTGATTCTTATTCCTGAGTATACCCAAGCTTCCCTAATTCTGGGCATGGACTTCCTTGCGGAAGCCTCCATTGACATCATTCCCCGCCTTCATTCATGGGCTTTCGCAGATTCATATTCCCCCGCTGACACGTGGGTGCCCGAACCGGCCTCCACGGTCACAGCAGCCAAGTGTGAAGTCATACCCACCGCGGTTATCTCGCTCCGGGATACCGAGGCACCGCGGTTAACTTCCACCCAACGGGAGGTGGTCGACACCTTCCTACAAACCAACAGAATCGTCTTCCAGGACCCAGAGGGTCCGGCTAAAGTATCCCCGCAGTCGATCCAGATTGTGCCAGGTGCCACTCCGGTGGCCATGAAGCTATACTCGTACTCACCCAAACGCAAGCAGCAAATGCATGAGAAAATTCAGATGTTGCTGGCGAAAGGTTATCTTCGACCCGTGGTCTCCGAATGGGCTGCCCCGTCCATTCTAGTGGCCAAGTCAGACTCGTCCTCCGAGATGAGAATGGTGACGGACTTCCGAGCCCTCAACAAAGTCACCATCCAAGATACATATCCCCTACCCAGAGTGATCAGCTCCTGGCTGAAGTCACTGGTAAACCTTTTATGACCACTATGGATCTGACGAACTGCTACTGGCAGATTCCCATAGACCCCGCGTCTCAAAAATATTTTTCCACCATCACTCCGTTTGGGACATTTTGTTACACTAGAATGCCTATGGGGGCGCGAAACTCGGCAGCCCATTGTCAGCGGGTGGTGGATCAAATGCTTTCCGCGGTCCCAGGGATCACGGCCAGGATTTACCAAGATGACCTTATCATCGCTAGTTCCACCTTCGAGGAGCATTTACTTCATGTCCAGTTGATCTTTGATAAGTTACGGGAATGTAATTTCTCACTAAAACGTACCAAGTGTAACTTCTTCACGGATAGAGTCCGTTACCTTGGCCACATCATCTCGGAGGAAGGGATTAGTCCAAACCCCGACAAAATCCAGGCCATAGTGGCTCTACAGCCACCCACTAATGTGAAACAACTGATGTCCTTTTTGGCCTCTTGTAAATGGTTTCAGAAGTTCATTCCACACTTTTCTGAAATTGCGCATCCTTTGAATGCGTTGCTCAAAAAGGGGGTGGTTTTTCAGTTTAATGAACTCTGTGTACAGGCATTTGAAAGATTAAAACACGCCCTCTGCTCAGCCCCGATTTTGGCCCAACCGGACTTCACACAGGGGTTTCACATTTTTTCCGACGCCAGTCATGAAGCGCTGGGTGCAGTGTTGGCGCAGGGAAATCTTGAAGACCATAGAGTGATCGAATATGCTTCGAAATCACTCACACCAGCTCAACAAAAATACTCCACCACGGAACAAGAAGCTCTAGCCGTAATATGGGCAGTAAAAAAGTTCAGGGGATACATCGAGGGGCTGCAATGCATCGTCCACACAGATCACCAACCACTGCGGTGGCTTATTAACAAGAAAATGCCTCAGGGCAGACTGGCCCGATGGGTCTTAGAAATCCAACAATTCGTCTTCGATGTCGAATTTATTCCAGGGGAACTTAACCATCTTGCAGACCTGCTATCCCGTCCCACAGGGGATCCGGAACCAGTAGTATTGATCCACGCTTTCTTGGAGGATGAGCAACCCATGTCTGCTCAAGACTTCCGCGATGCACAATTGCAAGACCAGCAGTTGTCAAGAATCATTGGGGCGTTAGAACATTCACTGCACAGGCGTAACATGGACACCAAGACCTTCATTGGGAGGGGATACGTCATCATCCAACAAGTATTACATCGGGTACTCAATGCAGTAGAGGACGATGAACCTCGGTTAGTAGTACCCAGTCTACTACGCGATCGCATCCTTAGGTGGAATCATACCCCCAATACAGCAGGCCATCCAGGTGTTTTAACCACCATGCAGAACATTTTGAGACGTTATTACTGGCCTTGTCTACGTAGAGACGTCCAGGCTTTTGTGGCTGCATGTCCGCAGTGCCAGAAATACAAGGCCCTGTCCATTTCCTCCGCGGTTCCCATCTCCTCTCCACCCATATTGCCCAGATTTGACCAACTCAGTATTGATCTGGTTGGACCCTTACCTGTCACCAACCTTGGACATAACTTCATTTTCTCGGTGTCTGATGTCACCACCAATTTTGTGGAACTCTTTCCACTCTCAGACTCCAAAGCCGAAACCATTGCAAAACATTTGGTTGAGGACGTGTGCCTACGGTATGGCACACCGCGGAGAGTAAAGTGTGACAACGGAGTCCAGTTTACGTCTGCCGTCCTTCAACAAACAGCTTTGATGTTAGGTTTTGAGATTATACATGTGGCCCAGTTTCATCCCCAGGCCAATCCCGTGGAGAGACGCCATAGGGATCTCAAGGTGCGCCTCGCGATCGCGGTGGGGGCTAATCATGCACAATGGGACCTACATATTCCCGCTATCCGATGGTCCTTAAATACATCTACTAATTCCGCTGCGGCAGCGACACCCTTTCTACAGACATTTGGACGCACTCACCGTAGTCCACACGATAACCTTTGTGATTTTGACACGCGGTGTCATGACACATCCTTTGTATGTAACACCTTCTCAGGGTTTTTACAAGATTTAGCCAGCACTCTATTACAGTGCAGAGATCTCTTAGAGACCTCACAAGACCGGCGACGAGATCATCACAATGCTTCTCTCGACCTACCTCCGTTTCAAATAGGCGATCGGGTGCTGTTACGTACCCACTCCCAGAGTAAGGCGCGAGTTGGATTCTCGGCCAAACTAGCTCCACGCCGTGATGGCGTGTATTCCATCCTCAATGTCAAAGGACCCACATCCTTTGAGATTTGGGACGATTCTCGCTCCCTATCCATGGGGGTCTACAACGCGAAAGACATCACTTTATTTCGCTCCCCCGCCTCTGACGACGAGTCAGCCGTGGACCCCATTGTACGAACCACACGTAGAGGTCGTCCTCCGGTAGCCCAATCTCCACCCCCGGTAGATGAAGATTTACCTCCTGAACCTGAGAGCCCACTCGAGGACCCCCTCATCGCGGACCAACTACCGCCCGTGGTCACTAGGACCGGTAGACGGGTCAGTAGACCTGCGCGTTTCTTAGCGCTATGGATCACGGACGACCTACCTACGGAGTTCCGCAGACTCAATGTCATGTTTGGGGCATCTACAGTATATGCCTTTTGGGAGTCTACCGACCAATACGTCATACAACAATGTGCCCCCGGGGATTCACAAATTGCCGATATTCGGCGTCAACTTACCATCGAACATTTCTACGAGTTACGCCGTCTTAATGAAGTTTACCCCCACGATTTCAACGCAGCCTGTACCCTGGCTTACAAAGTATGCAGAGCGGCCCAAGTTTTCCATGATCAAAAATGGCCGTTGTCAGCTTTACCAAAATATATTGACCCACTATCCCCGACGTTCTACAACAATGGATGCCCCCAATCTGATATGGACCTATTAACTGAGTATGTTGGGTTCATAAAAGTTCCCACCATCTCATCCGCCTTAATTGGTCCCACGGCTTTTAGGTCACGTACAGAGGCCTTAGCATGTTCCTTTTGCATTCCCACGCCCCTACCGGAAGTGACCCATACCCCTTATGGCAAAGGGAATTCCCCAAACCAGGAGTCCCGTCACCAATCACCCATTGGTCACGTGAACACACTCATTAGTAGCTGCACTTGCTCGCCAATTGGACATCGCGACTTCAGCAGAGCATTTATAAAAGACGAGGTCTTTGACATTTCCTATTTATTCGAGGAAAGCACTGAGATCTTCACTTCTCCTTCCGAGTCACCTAGTGTCTCCTCGAATACTTGCGAGTTTCTCAACGAGTCCGTGATACCAGTAATGGCGGATCACCCTAAACTACTTGCGCAGTTGCCGGACGATTTACAACAGGCCGTGGTACACTATTGGACACGCGGTCTAAATGAACCACCGCTTGCAGTCGGTACTCTCACCCCACAGGAACTGACGGTAATGTTCCAAGCAACCACGGTCGACCCGGTGGGTAACCCATTTGGCCCAGCCGGTCCCGCGATGCCCGTACGTCCCATGTTGGACATATTGTGCGACGCACTGCACCGTGCCCGCAGTACCACGGAGCCCATCGTCGAGGCGATTCGAGCGCAGATACCGACACCCACGGAAGTTATAAGAGAGTCAACGTGCATCTCACTCTCCCAGCTTCTTACAGAAACTCTGGCGGATAATGTGTCTCTCAACTCCCAGATGAAAACACTAACGTCACAATTGCAACAATCCATGGGGGAGACCCAGTTATTGTTGCATCGTTACAACCAACTTTGCATACACTACCGCGAGACCAAAAAACTATTGGACAAACTTTCCTCGGCCCTATGCTTTCAAGAGGCATCCCCGGATCACCGTATCGCGGCCCAAGTACTGTCCGACAATGATAAGGAGTATCTGGTAATCTCGCAATCCGCTTCAGAGGAGGATTTACCGTTGTCCCCACCTCCAGCAGCGGGCACACCACCCCGCAAACGCAAACGGAAGGGCACCGTGGTCCAACCAGAACCAGAAGCAGTTCTTCCCACCAGGCGGTCACCGAGGTCATCCCGCGTCTCTTCCGTGACCACTGAGACTGTCAGTGTGACCACGGAGGTGATGCATGAGGTGGAAGAACCCGCCACCACCAAGGGACAACGAGAGCGGAGGAAATCCGCCACGCCACGACGCCATGCTTCCTACTCGCCAGAAGTGCGCTCGAGTCCTTCCGCGACCGCATCACAGTCCACTCGATCCGACAGTAGCCTCAAAAGCTCGCGGCGACTATTTGAGGACACCGCGGGAAGTTCCTCCGGAGCCAGTGACCCACACCGCGGATCAACCGCGCGCCCGTCCTCATCACGAGGCCGGAACTCCCCCAAACATCGCTCCTCTTCTGGGTCACGGGGATCCTCCTCTCGAGGCAAGGACAAGTCACCGGGCCGACATAAGAGGCGCTCCGGTCACAAAGTGGCCTTTTCGGTGCCAGATACCTCGAGGCGTGATCGATCACCTCAAGGGGATAGTCGTCCGTCCCGCTCCACCACCCGCCGTGCTGGGGAGCCCAACCCGCAACCAGAACCAGATGACCCATCACGTGCCCGGAAGTGGGTTGAGATGGGCCCGGAAGGAGAAGTGGTGTTGGTCCAGCATATAGATCGCACCCCTAAGGACATCTTAGATGATCAGGCCAAACTTGCCCACTACAACCGACTCCGAGCCAACCGGCTGGCCAAAGACGTCCGCGACACCTATCTGCTTCCCGTCTTCGGGGATCTCGACTATGAGGCCTGGCTCAACCTGACGAACGCGGACCGTCCTGGGAATGGTAATGAGATGTGCGATCATTGTATTCACATCCGCCACCAGAGCCACAACTGCACACTACATTGGGACGGCGCCTATCCGATCCCTGGGTGCCGCCGAATCACGCATATTCAGCAGATACCATCCAACCAATTGTCCATCCGTGATGTCGTAGTGATGCGCATTATGATGCGCCGCCTTCGTGAACGGGACTTATAAAACCGTCCCATTCTGTGCATTTCATTTCCTTCCATTATTTTATCGGCCTTGCTGTTCTTACCATTGTGCCTTCGCTCTCATCTTAACCACTTTTACCGCGTTGTTCTATTGTTTTACCCGTCAGGTCTTGCGCGACCACTTTGATTTTATTTTTTTTAAAAATACATGCATTACATATCACGTATTACTTTTGGAATTACCTGTCTTCTCCAACGCTTTTATTAGAAACTTCGTCGAGGTATCCACAATCCCTCGGACTACATTTGGAGGGGTGCAACGTCAGAAGGCAGCCAATACCGGAACTTCACACCTGAGGACAGCGGATCGTGGAAAACACCAAGGGATGAGTCACCTGTGGACGTCAGAGGACGAAAGGAGGCCAGCCAATCAAGGTGCACCTGGACAGGTGACAAGGAAGATCCGGCTAGAAGGAGTATAAAAAAGAGAGCAGCATCAAGAACTTCGTTCAGTCTTTTTGAGTTTCAGACCAGCGTGGTCTTCGCCGAAATATCAGGGTGATCCCTTCAGGACTCCCTTGTGTAGCGCGATAGCGATTGCCTATAATAAAAGTGATCTGAATTTGCAACACTTGGCTCTTCTCTGCCTCTTGCACGTACCCCTTTCACGACATTTTTAGGTTTTCCTCGTGACTACGGCTTGCCACCCGCGGTCCCTGCAAACTCCAGAGCAGAACCCGCATTAGACCACGGATCAACAGCGGAACAACCCCGCCTTCAACCGCGGAAGTCCTCTCTGTTTCCGCAACGTCTAATAATCACATATCTTTTTCTTTCATTGAAACCGTGGAAGGATAATTTCTTAGAACAATTTCTCCTAAAAAATTTATTACCATTGCAAGATCAGCGTGATCTATATGGTTATAATTCTGAGGGAGATTATCATTCGTATTTGCCATTTTTTAGTAGTAATATATACAGCTTTGTTGTCGTTTTATGGTACGACTTTCCGCGACCCGCTGTGTCGTAAATCCATAAGGGATGTATTCATGAATCGCAAATGACATCACACCGATTTGAGTTGCAGGATATTCAACTTGATATCCCACTGTCAGTCTGGTGGGAGGTCATATTCTCATTTTAAAGGATGACCGATAAACTTCCACATCATCGAGCCAGTATAAATTCTAGATTATGCTGTAGGGGTTCTAGCCCTATCCAGCCTCATGAGATTTGACCTAAAGCGTCTCCTTTTGCGCCATGCAAAAGGCTTTTGAAAAGGTGAATGGAGATGACTAAACATTTGCCTTTATTACATTCTAGACCTACACTATGATATCGGCATTCATTGTGAACCGCAGTCAATTCAGCCTCTTCGACACTGGAGTGGAATCCGCTTCGAGACAGCCGCCTATAACATCTTTGATGGCACTAAGGTATCTCGTTCGTCTCTGCGCCATGCGGAAATATTGTATGCTGGATGGAATTCCACGAGCAATTTCACTGCCGCGGTGGAAGCGTATGGCATTCCACCGCGGATCGCCCACATTACGGTGAAGTGGTCGGCTTACACTGGACTGAATTTTACCAACCCTCAAGCGGATGTGGCAATTGCAGATTCATTAATTGCAGACAATCGAGGTAGGTTCATTGCCATTATTTGATCAAGATTCGTAGTACAAATC
>JAQGAO010003776.1:0-16359 GCA_034697705.1 Ommatoiulus sabulosus | reverse complement strand
GGGGATGGGGGGGGGGTGGAAAACAGACTATTCACGCTATAGTGACAATAAATTTGCTTTATTTAAAAATTATATATGTTGAGTTTTGTCACTTCTAACGTGATTGGGACCTGCAATTTTGTTAAATGAACGGGTAAATGTGACGAATTATTAAGCACGAGAGGAAATGAAAATATCAACACTTTTTTATCAACACTCAATCTACTTTTTTCAACAAAAAAAAAAGTTTCTAAGTAAGTATTATTTATATCAGGAAAGACAAGTTTGAATTTCTGGCATTACGTCGTCTTTACAGGATATCTACATCAACATACAGTAGTTTTGACTGAAATGCTATACCATGATTCCTTCAAATTTTCGCATCGATGCTGCAGACAGGACATTTCCGCCAATGTTCTGAGAAAGTGGCTTCTGGAAAGTATTCCTCAAGAGGAATTCGTATAAAAGCGTGGCGGAAGATACGATGAGACCAGTTTTGTCAATGTTTGCACAAAGATTAGGTCAACTAAGTTGTCGATAACGTTAAACACTGTTTGCTTCGTATTAAAAGGAGGAAACAAAGCATCCATTAACTAGCGGATCGACTGATGTTTGCCATTAAATGGCAAAAAAGGGATGATAATTTTTGAAGTAAATCCATGATTTGTATACTTTTACGTAAAACCGAGTAAAACTCAATTCGAGATAAGTCTAAAGGCGGTTGCACACCAAGATAGACTGAAACTTGTTATCCGAGACTGGAATGAAAGTTTCCGAACCGTGCGTTAACCGGCTTTACAAATTGAGAGTTTCCCCGAAAATTCTTTCCCGATATATTGTTTAAGATTTCCAGTTCCGTCGCAAATTAGTTTCAGGCGTATTAATTTCCAGAATAGAAAACGATCCTATTCTCAGTAAGTTATTTCCGGAAAGAAACTGGCGTCATTGGTTTTAAAGTAATTGAACAGAAGTATGTTTCTGTTGGAAATTAAGCCAATCAGGAAAGATCCATGTTACAAGATGGAATAAAAGCATTGCTGTCAAGTTAGTTTACCCTCATATTTTTTTAAACAGTGCTGTCAAAAACCGTAGGGATATATTCTGAAAGTATCGCCCCGTGTGTGCAGCAACAGGAAAAAGTCTCATGTGGAATAACTTTTTTGAGATTTCCGAAATTTCTGCAGCATGTGATCAGATGTGATCAGAACCTTTAGCAAACCTAACAATAAAGCTCCATTATAGGTCAACTATAATGTTTTATTTTAGAACGGTCATGTCTTCATGTATTTTAACGGATTAAAAAAAAAAAACATTTAAATCATAGGCATACGAAAATCATATTTATAACTCACATGCATGTGACTCACACGTTCGTATAGACATATTGTATTCCAGGATTTGTGTAACGGATATTTGAAAATTAAATTTACGCATTAAATTTATATACATGTATAAATCTGAAATATGCAAATTTAACTTTTTAATAATCTCTCAATCGGCATTTCAAGACCATAAATTTATTTCTTAATTATTTTCCAAAGACAAACTTACAAAAAAATAGCTACATCATGTACCGGTAGTTATTCTCCAAATTTGTGACTTAAGATATACTATTATGAAGAGAAATGCAGTACATATAGCTTCGAGTTGAAATTGGAAGTTTGCTTGAGAGTGTGGTCTTTGTGGAAAATTTAATTATATAACAAAAATTCCGGAACGCACGCAATTGGAGGCGTGTGCAATCCAAACTGTCAAGATTTTAAGTTACAGCGCACTAAAATAAACCGTAAATTGCGTGATTTGAGGTCAATTCAGCGACTAGAAATACCATAAAAATGTCGTTGGTGCTAAAAATTCCACGTGATTATTTAGAGGAACTTGAGCTACAAAGTTAATAGAAGCAACGACTGCGTGACCCAAAAGTCAATGTCATTTATGGTCCCTTCCATTAAACTCGAAACTAGTTCTCTGCAATTTTAATTCAATTTTGTTCCATCATTTCACAGCCTCAAAGTCGGTTGGTTCCATAATCTAATTTAACTTCTAACCTTACGGAAAAATAGTAATAAATGCATCATCGTACTTGCAAACAACATGAGAGAAAACACTTTAGTTTTATATCAGAAATGGGATAAGAACACTTCATGAGCGAAATGACAATCTAGGTTGCATGCGGGCTGAAGCTACATTGTACAGGAATTGTTTCCGGAATTTCCAGTCAATTTAGGTTTATAGGAAAAATCAAATGTCTATATACTTATGAAGTTTTTACCAAACTTAAATTTTAATAATAAATCACCAAATTAAAAATAATTTGACTTTATAAGCAGCATATTATAAAACGGATAAATTACATTTCACAAAAAAATGAACATTTTAATTCAACTAATGAACACAATGCAAGATATGAAAAATGTAAAGATACATGTGTATCCACACTGGAGGGAACAGAGGAACTTTTGGAAGTTGTTTCTGGAAACAGACTTTAAAGGCGGTCGTATACACACGGGGAAAGTTATATCTGGAAATACGGCATGTTCAAAAACTTCTGTTTTTTAGAATGTAAATTACGAGAAATAAAATGTTTTATTTGTCAATTATAAAAACATTAATAAAATCTAATTACTTTGAGTTTGAAATTTTTCTTTTTAAAAGCCATGGTTGGTAAAATGCTCAGAAATATGCGCTTGACTTTTCGGACATGCCTAAAATTGCCATGTCTCCAGATATAACTTTCCCCGTGTATGGTAGGCTTAATAAACACTCTGGAACATTCTGCCCACACCTTAGCAAAATATTTCAGTAACATTTTATTAAAGTGGCCTCTAATTTCCACTTACTAGAACATTCTGTCCACATTGCAAAAAAAGTAACTAATTGGAAAACCGAACTCCAGATTACTTGCTTCTAGACAGTAAATGTGGCTAAACTTCCTTTGATCTACATGGCTTTTTACGAAAACAGGAAACTTAAGGGAACTTTCGTTTCTTTTGCCGTAAACAAAAAGGAACATTCTGCAAAATTCAGGTACATAAAGGAATTAATTGAAGGAAAAAGCAATGCCAGTTTCCGGTTGTTTCTAAAAAACAAACTTCTGTAAACATACATGTATTAGAGGATTCTGTTCACACTAGACATGTAACATATACAGTATAATGTAAAAGGAAACTGTAGGGCACATGTACTGAGTTGAATTGAATTGAATTGAACAGCGTGCTCCAGTTTGCTGGTTTCTAGACAGTAGACATGCAACTAAGTGGAGCTGTATAGACAGAAACAGTATGATACACATCATCCATATAATGCCTACATGTTCAGTTTTGAACATGTAGCAAAGGATTGCCCTTGCAGTATCACAAAGAAACAAATTGTTTACTTGTGTTGCGAAACATCCTTTGATCTTTTCCGCTTTTTGTGAAAACAGAAAAGTTAGTGGAAAGGAACTTTCCGTAACACTCAAGAACACATAGGAATAAGTTGAAGGAACAAGCCACAGCTAATGTAGATAGTAATATCCATAATGTATCCTTTCCCAGCTTTCAGAACAAAAATATAATACAGGTTGAAAGACCTAGGGGGCGCTACCCTCGGGAAGCACCCATCACGGTGGTTGATCGCAACCAGAAAAAGCATTGGTATAGGAGAGAGACGGAACATAAATAAAATGCTTGTTTTTAGCTCGATCTTGAGCACCTTAAGCCTAATGAGGAGTTCAAAGTAAATTACTTCGGTTAGTAGCAAATGAGATGGCTCCAGTTTGCAACTGATTGGTTTTTCCGTTCTGTTGCTTGATCTAATTAGTATTTTGGTGGCAGAAAGAAAAGAAATGAACTCAGATCGGGAAGAGGAAACCACCCCACCTTAGACCTATAGGAAGTATCCCATAACCATTTATTATCCTCGTAATCATACCCTGAAACAGAGACCAACATCGCCGTAGAAACGGTGGACAAAAATGGAAGGGCCAGAAGACTAACGTCAGAATGGAGGAAAAAGTATATTCTATTATGCCCTTATAGCAATTCACCACATCACTGTATCATTTTACCATTGATGGTAAATTGCTATTTACGAAAGCTTTTCTTATAAATATGATGACTTTTTCTACAATAAAAAAAAAACTTTTTTTTTCAGAAGTTAGGAAAACGTTTCCAGTAAAAATGAGCTTTCTGATAAAAAATGGAATATTTTCTCCCCAATAGATTTATAATAATAAAATCAACGATTTCCCTATCCAATAAAAATGACTTTATAAAAAAATACAAAAGTTTTTTTCTATAAAAATGACGATTTTTACCAAAATTAGGAAAGCTTTTTTCTTTAAAAATGAGTTATACAAAAAAAAAGAAAAAAAAAAGTACAAATGGCTTTCCGATAAAAAATGGATTTGTTTATTTAGATTTCCAATAGATGTTTATGATTACAAAAAACACCAAAGATTTTCCTATCCAGTAATAATGATAACTTTTCCAAGAAAAATACGAAAGTCTTTTCTATAAAAATTGCGAAAGTTTTTACTATAAAAAAATAATATTTTCCAAAACAAAATACGAACGTACGTGTCTTCTATAACTAAACAACTTTTTAACAAAAATAAATAAATACGAACATATTTCATAAAAAATGTATTTCAGAAGTGCACTGGATGACGTCACCAGA
This sequence comes from Ommatoiulus sabulosus, assembly GCA_034697705.1. NCBI lineage: Eukaryota > Metazoa > Arthropoda > Diplopoda > Julida > Julidae > Ommatoiulus > Ommatoiulus sabulosus. The sequence continues at coordinate 11,721 of JAQGAO010003776.1, read as the reverse complement.
ATAATAATATATGACGTCATTCATTAAAAATGACCCATTTTTCGGACATTCAATATTATGGCACACTCTTTCGGGCATTTTTTAGGGACATACAATCAGAAGATCCTATAAAAGTCCGATTAAATTAATTCGCACATAATGAATGAAGTCACTGTTCTAAAAAAATGTCCGAATGACATCATCAGAATTTTTAGTTTATGACGTCATTTTTGTAGATTTAACCGGAAATTTTTTTAAAGATTTAATCAGGTATTTTTTTTTGTGGAAAATTTACTCTGACATTTTTTTTTAAAAGATTTATTAATTAATCATTTTTTTAAAGATTTAATCAGACATTTTTTAAAAGATTTTATCAGCCATTTTATTTCAAAGATCAAATCAGACATATTTTGAAGATTTGATCGTAAATAGTTTCAAAATTTAAATGGACATTTGTTGAATATTTACTCGGACATATTTTGTAAAGATTTAAACGGACAATTTTTGAAGATTTAAACGGACAATTTTTGAAGATTTAAAATGACAATTTTTGACTTTTTGAAGATTTGATCTTACATAGTTTCAAGATTTAAATGGACATTTGTTGAATATTTACTCGGACATACTTTGTGAAGATTTAATAGGACGTATTTTAAATATTTACCCGGAAATTATTTGAAAATTGATCTGACATATTTTTTTAAGATTTAAACGGACAATTTTTGAAGATCTCAACGGACATCTTTTGAAGATTTAAACGAACATTTGTCGAATATTCGGACATACTTTAAAGATGTAATATGACATTTTTAGGACATTTAATTTAAAACCCAAAACTCCATAATCCTTAAGTCGGGGAAAGGCGTACATGTAGTTCTTTAAAAAAAAATGCAATGATTCTGTACCATTCAAACTCGACAAAACCACGATCACCTGCAAAAATTGACCTCTTCATTTGTCCAATGCGAATTCTCAAAATATTTTTCAAAAGCTCCCCTGGAGCACGTGGGTGTAGGCGTGCTACTGAATCAGTTTTTTATGCATTTTCCCCTCTCCACGACTAAAACCTGCACGTTTTGAAAGATGACATCCCAAAACTGCATATCCTGACTCATCTTCAATTACGTCCATATGTTACCGAGCTTTTTTCCCACAATATTCACCCTCATAGCGGCCAGATTAATCTTCCAGGGGCTGAAAACAAACCCGAAAAAAGACCCACATTGTGTATGAAACACGCTTTTGTTGGGCTATATGAAACCTGGGTGGAGCAGTGCAACTCCACCCAAAATGCGCACTTTAAACGTTGAAGAAGATTGAATTGCATCGTCGATTTTCTGCGATTTTCGTCAGCATTTGGGGGTTCATTAGGTAGCAAATCTATCCCCGACCCAAAATTGGATTGAATTCATCATCATTGTTATGGAGCCGCGCTGATTATCATCGGCTGTCAGTGATTTATTAGCTGGCTTTCAAAGGCTTTTTTTTCGCCACGAGCAGCACTCTCGAGCAACTCAATTATTGAGTGAAAAAAACAGATCATCATTAGTACAGAAGGCTTGCCTAGCCGCTGATTAATTAACATAAGTACGTGATGAAACGAAACGAATGAGAATATAGCGATTAATTCGTCGAGTGTTTAATTAAGCCAAATTCGTTTGAAGACAGTGTCGCCAGATTTCCCCTCATGGGGTGCTGGCATCCATTTTTTTGTTGGATTTCGTCGAGTTGACCCTAGATACGAGTACTGGGCCCCAGGACGAATCATGTTAATGAGTGGCTTCGTAAAGTCTAGACATGTTTACCAAGTTTGTCAGAAAGTTGTTTCGTTTAGAAGTTAAATCACGCCAAATTCGTTTTAAGGCAGTGCCACCAGATTCCCCCTATGGGGGAAATGTTGTTCCTTGATTTCATCGAGAAGACCTCAAATTCGAGCATGTGCCCCAACGTGAATCCTGCGAATGAGTGGCTTCGAAAAGTCTAGACATATTTACCATGTTTGTTTGGCAAAACGTTTGTTCAAGAAAGTTTAAAGTATAATCGCGACAAATTCGTTTGAAAACAACGTCGCCAGATTTTTACACAAGGGTTTGCAACTTGCAAGCATGAGTTTTGTTACTGGATTTCATTGATTTCGCTCTAGATACCAGTAAGATTGTTTGGGAATATTCAGAAATTAAATTACGCCAAATTTGTTGAAAGGCAGTGTCGCCAGATTTTCCTTCAAGGGGTCCTGGCATTAGTTTTGCTACCAGATTTCGCCGAGCATGAGGTTGAGTGGCTTCCTAAAGTCTAGAACCTAGACATATTTACCATATATATGTATGGCAAAAATGTTCATTCGAAAAAATTTAGAAGTTCGATCATAGAAAACCCATTTTAAGACAGTGCTGCCAGATTCTCCCATATGGGGTGCTGGAATTAATTTTTTAAGTGGGTTTCGTCGTTGGCCCCTAGATACGAGTAAGATTGTTTGAGAAAATTTGGAAGTTTAATCACGCCAATTTCGTTTAAAAACAATGTCGCCAGATTTCCCCGATGAGATGCTGTTTTTAATTTTTTTACTGGATTTCATCGAGAAAACCCTAGATAAGAATATGGGTCCCCTGACGAATTGTGTGAATTGTGGCTTCGTAAAGTCTAGACATATTTACCGTCTGACAAAGGTTTGTTTGATAAAGCTCTAGTTCTACAAGCCCGGATTCGCAAAACACAATAAAAAATGCGAAGCTTTGATTTCCACATACATGAATGCACTTGTTCATGAATCCAAAACAAATTAGTTTGTGAAATTCAAAACTTTGTAAATAAGGTATTGGTTGGATAATGGATTTTTAACGTTCTCAATATTTTTGGATAAGAACATCGATACATTCTGAAAAGATCTAAAGCTGGTCATACACGAGGTAAATTATATCCGGAAATAAATGGAAATAAATTGCGAGAAAGTTATTTCACCTGAAACGATTGCCTTTTCCTGGACCCACGAAGCGATAAATTGTGGAAATTATGTCAACAACTTTGCCACTAGTATTTAACAGTAATTTAACAATCTTTAAGTTCTTCTAAAACTTCTTTAATGATGTGGGATTTTACATTAGAAAGATCTTGGAGTTTTCATATTTAATCTTTAAACCCTCCTTTCCAATCATACATGTATACCCAGATTTGAGCATGACAAAACTAGCTCGAGCGACCTCTGCTACCAATATTGATTCACAACATTAAATAACAAGTCTAAATGATATTAAAAAATATTCCACTCGAAAATACAATCCTACCTCATCGACAAAATGTCTCCTAAAAATAAAATTAATGAATTCAAATTAATAACCGTACGAAACATTAATCTTGGCTATATGCAGCTTATAGGCTACTTTTAATTTGAAGTCTGGTGACAGGTGCTTCAGATTGATTACAATTCATCGGGATACTTTAAAGATTAAATATGAAAACTTCAAGATCTTTCTAATGGAAAATCCCACATCATTATCGATTCAAAGACAATGAGACTATTGAGAAATGTCATTATTGAGGCACTTCCGCCAAGTTCTAGATATACTGTATTTCTATGGCTATAAACTCTATGGCTTTTATAACTTGGTTATAAAAGTCAAATTATACAATTTTAGTTCTTTGAGGTTAAGCCATCAAGACCACAATTGGTTATCTTAAATGAAGAAACTAATTCATGTACTGTTTTCGTGCACATAACTTTTCAAGCACGGCGTTCTATAAATTTGCATATTTTTATCAACCAAAGTCCTCATGGCTGTCCAATGGTATCGTTTATATGGACAGGCAGAAATCTTCATCTTCAATCTTCAGAAAACTGAAGAAGCGATCGGAAGAACGCTGTTCGAGTGGTACGTGCTCAGCCTCGTTAAGACGAATCTTAAGATTTGTTCGTTTAAACCGTAGCTAGTTTTGATAATACGAAGTGAGACGTAATTACATAACATGACTTCAACAATAAGAAATAAAGTGTCATCGAATTTTTGATGACATCCTACTTTAAACATACACTGTACATGTATGCCTACATTATATGAACGGGGCGGTACTTTATACATTCTTATCGGGGAATTAATTCCCCGTTCTAAAGTACCTTTTTTTTAAAAAAAAAATCATCAAAAGTTCAGTTTAACATAACCTGCGTAACATAGCGGAAATGCTTGGGAACACAAAAATTTGTAATAACCGAATTCGTCTTATACGAAGAAATTAACCATATTCGTTTATATCCAAAGACCGGGATTGAACATGAGTTCATGCAGAAATTCGTACAAGTTCCCATCTATTAGAGATGTTTATGTTGAAAGCAAGTGGTTTATTTAACAATCATTTAACAGTCATTTAACAATCATTAAGTTCTTCTAAAACTTCTTTGCAGAAGTAATGAACATTTACTGATAGTAGGGTACTGAGTTGAGTTGAATTGAATTGAATATGCAAACAGAGATATGTTATTCCAAAATACGCTCGTACAATAATGCATTAGGGTGGGAGCACATTGAGACTTAAATTAAGAAATTTACTTACCGACCACTGACGCCACCCAGCGGGCTAACAAATGCTAATTGAAAACGCATTAGCACTTGTTAGCCCGCTGGGTGGCGCCAGTGGTCGGTGAGTAAATTTCTTATTTTAAAAGTCTCAATGTGCTCCCACCCTTATACTTGTACAATTTCATAAGATTAATGAAACCAAAAGAATGTTGAAACAATGTTGAAGCAAAACGCCAAAATGAATTCACCAAATATTCAACAGAAGTAAAACTTTCAGTGAAAAGTAAGAGTTTGCTTAACCTCTCCAACCAAATCTAGCGCCTTGTTTTATAGATTATTTATGTTTTTTTAAGAACGGAAATTGCGGGATCATTGCAGAGATTTTTAAAGGCTAAGGTTCCTTGGCATGTGTTTACTGCCCGTGACAGCTGCGATTTAGTTACTTTTTAACACCCAATCACAACTAAAATAACTTTACGCAATGATTATTCGCCATTGGTGCCAGTTACTTTTCGCAATAAAGTTGTTTATGGAGTACCACGAAATTATAGTAAAAAGGTTTAGTGAACGTCCTGAGTGGTGGAAACATTGCTATTGAGATCATTTTCGTCAACCAATATCTTTAGATTTTCTAAAAGCATGGGAAGTTTTAATTTGCATACCATGTTGCCATGTGGCTTCTTGACGTATACAGTATGAACACCATTAACGTTTTCGAAAAAAAGAAAAAAAGAGAAAAGAAAAAAAAAAACATTTTACGTTAAAAACGCTAAAAACGAAGACAAAATATTGCAGAATGTAATATGAAGCAATCCGTTAATTAACCTGGGGAATTGGTATATCGATTACTAAGAAAGTCTAGACCTCGGATAACATGCGAATTGCAGGGAAACTAAAAACATATGACAGAATTATTAGAAAAGCCTATATTGCGTTTTTTGTTTGTTTTGTTTTTTTCCGTAAAATTGTAAATTGTTGCTTTGAAAACAATGGAAAATGGTGTTGTTTCTTAATTGGAAAACAAGTCTTTTTTTAGAAATGTGTTTATTTCTAAAAACTTAACTTTTTATAGTACATTATACGGTTTGTACTAGAGAATGGTTGAATTTTTTGAGAACTTTTAACCGGATAAGGTTAATTATTTTTTTTGAAAATAAGTCAACAGAACAAGGATGAAAATTTGGCAAATTTAATCTCGGATGTTTATGTTGAGAATTTCTTTTAATTTGCCTCGTAAATTTCAGATTTCTGCAAATTAGTCCATGGAAAATGTTGAACTTTTCTCATTTTTTGTACAATAAAACGTCTGAAAGTTTTGCAAAGTTGTACTCGAAAAATTGTTGAACATTTTGAATTGCAACAACTTGAAACATATGCTACTGTTTTTAGAAACACCAAAATGATCATAAAAAACCAAGAATTGGAATTAGAGTGGTAGCAGTTTGGGGATTAAAACATTTTCAGTATCCCCAGGCTTCTTTTCAAATTAGCCATTCTTTGACATTCCTTTCCTACTTTTCAAGCAAGTTGCCTTTATAACCCTTGCAATTCAGAGAACCCTGTGACGGGTATTTTTTGCCTCTAGGAATAAAATGCTGTCATTTTCTGCGCCATCTATTGGAAAAAAGTTACAGCAACGGCCCGGTCCTTCAACCCATATTCAGCATGTCATTAAAACGTGACATTTTATTCATTCCATTGGTGAAAATTACCCGTAGATGCTGATTGGATGAAAATATCATTTGATGCAGACTCTTACATAACTCTTAAAAAATTCCATTGCAACTGACACAAAATGGCGGATTGTCGTCTGCTCTTGCAACTGATCAACTTTTCGCACGATTCTCAGAGTATTTCACAAAAACCCACACACGCACACCATGTATACTTTTCCTAAATTTAATCAGCATTTAAAACTGAGGATATTTACTTTAGCATGCCCATAACGGACTGTTAGGAATGCAGTGCGCCCTTGTGCGGTGTCCAGAGACTTTCGCGCCTTAATTGTTTATTACCTTGGCGCGCTGTTCACATTATGCTAATTAGGCGCGCTTGTGTTGCATAACCTTTTGCCCTTTGCTAAGTGGCCGGCTGGCAATTCTTGCCTAATGTATCATCATTCTTGCTCTGCCAGCTGACACGGTCCCATATCGTTTGTCACGATCGTTCTTTTGCTTATGTTGTTTACCTGAATAAATGGATTGTTTATTTTCTCATGGAAAACATCGCCTGGACTGTTTTCTTCACGATATCATCACGGACAGATAGCGCGCCATTTTCCGTTTTTCAAAACTTCAGCGCACCATACATAAACTTACCAAAAAAAAAACTCGAAAAAGTCAATACCGCTGTCCAATTGCGATGAATCCGTACATAAATTGTCAGGAGAGGTTATTGAGTTCCCCTCCTATTTCTGCACACAACAAACACTTTTCGTGCTTCCGGAAAACGATGTTGATCCATTCATAAAAGTGGTCCCAATATGGCCCTATTAGATTACACCCCGGGGCAAATAGACACGCTTTGCCTACAATTCCCATAGTCAACAATCATAGTACTGTACTACTACAGCACAAGGCCTGCATATGGGAAGCCACTCGGTTATTCAGAGTGCATTTGCGTCCAATTGAGTTGGATGCAAAACCGAGAAGGTGCGCGCATGCGCCCAAGGCGGATCGTAAAGCCACCGTAAAGTTGGCCCTAATAAGTATGCAGCGAGCGTTGAAATAACACGCTGGGCGCATCAAACTTAAAATGACCAAATTGAGCAATTTCCAAAATCCATCCTCAGGATCGCTATTGGGCACGGGGATAAAAACACGCATCAGTGCGCAGAAAGGCGATGGTGCATCGTGGGAAATTCAACGCGAGATACGCATACAGAAAAAAAAAATTGGGCCTAGGGCTGTTTTTCAACGCTTTATTCAAAGGAGATCTGAGTCGACTATTCTCGCTTATATTACCGTCGTAAATTCTTCCTAGAAGCTGCGGCAGGGAACATGAGCCTCTTCGGGTCAATTGTTGCATCCACCAAGTTTGATGTCAACGTCGAATATGTGTATTTCGTTAACTTCAAGATTGATGCGGTCTCTATTTGCAAAACTTTTTTAAAATATTATACAGCTAGTAGACAAGCGTTTTTACGAACAAAAAGCTTAAAATAGAAGTTTCCTAAATGGGAATGGCATTAAAAAAGACAACCGGAGCATATACTGTATCGATGTTATCCTGCAATTTTTTGACGTAGAACTACCTGTACATCTGGGGCTGCAAAGTAAATGATCCTTAGAATTTTAATGATGTCGTCCTCAACTCTTTTTGTTCAAACGTCGTTATCAGAATTTTTCAATAATCGCCATCAGAATTTTTCAAACGTCGTCATCAAAATTTTACAAAACGTCATGGAAGTCATACATGTGCACCGAGCAAGGTGGATTAGAGGGTTTCGATTGTAGTTTTTCATGGTTTCCCACAATTCCTCCAGGCGAAAATTATGGAAGAAGTTATGGGAAAATTTACTAAATTGTGATTTTGGAGTCCATCATGACCAGACTGCTTAGTCTGACTTAATTTGTATAATGATATCCATCTGCCAAATGGTACAATGTATTGACAGCAGGGTAAAGAATTGAATTGAGTCATCATCAGAATTCACCAAACGTCGTCATCAGATTTTTTCAAACGTCGTCATAAGATTTTGTAATGTTAAGCTTGATCATCAGAATTCTTCAAACGTCGTCATCAGATTTTGTTAAGCGTGATCATCAGAATTTTTCAAACGTCGTCATCAGAATTTTTCAAACGTCATCAGAATTTTTCAAACGTCGTCATCAGAATTTTTCAAACGTCGTCATCAGATTTTGCAATGTTAAGCTTGATCATCAGAATTCTCCAAACGTCGTCATCAGAATTTTACAAATGTCGTCATCAGATTTTGTTAAGCGTGATCATCAGAATTTTTCAAACGTCGTCATCAGAATTTTTCAAACGTCGTCATCAGATTTTGTAATGTTAAGCTTGATCATCAGAATTCTTCAAACGTCTTCATCAGAATTCTCCAAACGTCGTCATCAGAATTCTCCAAACGTCGTCATCAGAATTTTACAAACGTTGTCATCAGAATTTTAAAAAGTCGTCATCAGATTTTGTTACGCGTAATCATCAGAATTCTTTAAACGTCATCATCATGAAGAATTGAATATTTGAAATCTTTACTGCATTAACATAAAAACCAGCAATGACAATAACTGTTGAACTCAGACAATGTGACCAAATGAACCTTGGTTTGATCTCCACAAATCTTGCAAACATAGCTGGTACCATACAGTATATTATAAACAGTTACTGTATCTATTCTAAAACCGACACCACAATTTAACCACAAAAAAAAGGTTGGCGGTTGATCGATCCCAGGTGATGATCTGCCTAGATCGCCGCATGTGGGATATCAGCTCTGGCAGACTGATAGCAAATCGAAGCGGAAGTTTGACAGCCCCTATTTACACCCCACTGTGTAAGCGTGCAATAATGCCTTTCTTGAGAATATCATCCTAAAATCCCACATGTTGCGGATTGGATTTTTTCATCAAAAAAGGGATAAACTGGGATCAGATCGATAGGAACCAGGTAGATTTTCCAAAACCACGAGGTTATCCAATGGTAAATTGCTCACAAAATTGGCAACTGGCAGCACAGGTAAACACTTGTCAGACATCTTGTCAGACATCGCTTTTTCGGTTGTTATCATATCACGGAATGAAACGGATCACACGAATGTCTGCAAACCGATGAACTTGCCTTCAACAAGTTAAGAATTAGGAAAAATAAATAAATTACATACTGTAAGGTTGGAACATTTACATGTAGTGTAGACAAATTGAAATGTGTTTCAAATAAAGTCTGCCATCTTTCACTGATGCATGGTAGCATTGATCTTTTGGAAAACTACACTCGTATTTTGAAGCCATGTACATAAAAAAAAGTATAAAGTAGAACACCTTAATTCTCAGATCAAAACCAAGAAATCATATGCAGTATATCACCGAAGAAAATGTTCAACAATATTTCATGAGCGATTTCATAAAAGGACATTATTTAATCATCCCATCAAAAGCATATGATTACATTGGCGTAACTAGAAACATTTTCTGGGGGGGGGGGTCCAGCCCGAGCCCTGGCCCACCCCCTGGAAACTTTAAACTTTTTATACCCGAGTGTTTCTGCCGGCCCTCGAAAAAGCTCGATGTGTTTCTTCATTACCTTTTTATATATATTACGCTATGATTATAATATTACATTTTAAGTTTTTGATTTAAGCCTTTTGATTCTGTTCATAATTTGGAAAATTTCTCCTCGGAAACTGATGAAAATTTTACAAATTTGTCCTCTGAATCTGTTGAGAATTTTGCAAATTTGTCTTCTGAATCTGTTGAGAATTTTGCAAATTTGTCCTCTGAATCTGTTGAGAATTTTCAAATTTGTCCTCTGATTCTGTTGAGAATTTTCAAATTTGTCCTCTGATTCTGTTGAGAATTTTGCAAATTTGTCCTCTGAATCTGTTGAGAATTTTGCAAATTTGTCCTCTGAATCTTTTGAAAATTTTGCAAATTTCTCCTCGTTAACTAGTGAAAAGTAGCTATACTAGTGTAAATAGCTATATTTGCCCGGGCGAAACCGGGGCTATGTTTGCCCGGGCGAAACCGGGGCTATGTTTGTCCAGGCGAAATAGGGGCTATGTTGCAAATTGATGCAAACTAGGCCATTGAAAATTAATTCCTTGTTTAACGACCTAAAATAGCTTAGTAAAGGGGTGGACGGGATATCTTTTAATTTTTAAATATTGTTAAACCCAATTTTTAAATTTTAATAGGCGGGTAAATTTTTTTTTTTTTTTGCATTTATTAAGTGCTTATTTTTGCCATTTACGAACACAATTCACGTCCTTTTGCTTCAAGATATGATATAAAATTCTTTTTTTTACAACCTCGATCAATTCCTCATAAGGGGATTATTTTTAGGGTTTTTCTAATAGGGAAAGGGTTGGAAAATGGTTGTTGTTAATGATATATTGCATATATACACTATATATATATATATATTTTTGAAAACTCAAACATAACTTTAAGGAACCATCTATTTTTAAGAATTTGTTGCGAGCCCCCACTACCCCACATGTCTTAAAACCCGCAACTTGACTTTACATATACTGTAAGTCAGGAAAGTGATAAAAGGGGAACTCAGACAAAAGCTCAACAAATTGTGAAATCACTCGTGTTAATCGAACGTATACAATGAAACACCGATAACTTGAGTGATTCTTTTTAAACCAATGAGTGAGTATATATAGAGTTTTCACACGTGACTTCATGCGATTCGTAAAGCGCTGCTTTCACTGAGTATCCCTAATACAGGGTGGCCACAAAATTTTCATTTTCAATTTCCCTGACTAAATTCCAAAATTCCCTGACCAAAACTTACTCGTTAATGCATATCAATATTTTTGTCATAATGATAAATAAAATGACAATTGCAATGAGAAGCTTGGCAAAACACTAGATTTTGTCACAAGTCTAGCTGGATTATTTTGGGATTTAGGGGATTTATTTGTGAAAATTTCCCTGACCACTCACAAATTTCCCTGACATTTCCATGACTTCCATGACCACTTTTTTCCCAGACTTTTCCCCGACTTCCCTAACCTGTGGCCACCCTGCTAATGTTGATAGCATTGTCTTTTAGATTTCACCTTGATAATCCTTCATCTTCATTTTAGATTGCGTTTCTCACTCACAGAATCGCATGCCATGTGCGAACAATACTTTTTACGCATGCGCGGGACTGTTCTTGGGTGCCTTTTTTATTTTTACTAAATATAGAGAAAGTTAGCATTTCCTCAATAACATTTTCTCAGTGGCTGGTAAGTTCACCGTCAACTGAAAACTAAGACAATATACAGTATAGGGTAATAAACTGATATCTGCATAAGAAGCACAATCAAACAATTTGCAATATTGTGTAAATTTGAAATAAATGTCATCAGTTTTCAATCAGTTTTAGAAAACTGCATGTTTGCTATAAGGGGTCATGGATTCATAATGGAAGTCCGGAAAGAGAGGAAGGGGGTAAGGAAAATGGGACACTGGTGGACAGGGGGGGGAGGGGAGGAGTTCAAAGAAAGTGGACGTCCGGATGTCCACTTGTGCTTAAACTGTCATCAGTTTTAGATGATAAATTT
>JAQGAO010003775.1:0-16360 GCA_034697705.1 Ommatoiulus sabulosus | reverse complement strand
GCCTATACTCTCCCAACCACGATTTCTTTAAATTTTCTTTCTTCCCGCGCACGATTCCTTCCTGGAACAACCTCCCTCGCAAGGTTGTTCAAGCCTCATCCCTCGTATCTTTCAGATCTCGCCTTACTGCTATTCGCCCCCCTCAGGTGTGCGACAATATATATCACGTGGACATCCCACCTGTCTCTCTATGAGACCCCTAAATCACCATAAGGCTTCGGCGCGGTGATAACCACTAATCTAATCTAAAAATCAGTGAGGAGCCGATTCACCGACGTGAATTCGAATGATTCTTTTACGAACCGAACAAAATTTTAATAGTGTGCCAAACTCTTTAGGAATTGAATCAAACAGCAAGCATTTTGTGTAATAGTTCTTAAAAAATGTGGACATAAGGTTTGTGGCCAACTCTCATTTTATTTCAGAGGTGAAAGATACGTTCACATGCTTGCCGCGCCATGATAGAGGCCCTGGCCATGTTCTGACCCTTGGCCAGGGTGACGTGGGCCAGCTGGGTCTCGGAGAAAGCTACATGGAAAGAAGTCGACCAGCTCGAGTGAAGGCGCTGGTAAAAAAACTGGCCGATGTCAGTGCCGGAGGAATGCACACAGTGGTTATAACAGAAACGCAAGAGGTATTAAAGTTTGGAAGAATTTTTCTTAATTTTAATATTAAAATTGTCCATAAATTAATTAAAGTCCTGATAATTTCCTTGATTGAGATAAACAAAAAACTGTCTGTTTGACGATAAAGGCGAAAAAACACCACACAATGAAAGTTGTCATAGACAGGGTTTTCTCCTTACTTGAATTTTGCGAAGGTTTACACATTTGGCTGTAACGATGAGGGTGCCTTGGGCCGTGATACCGACAAAGCCATCGAAGGTGAAGACTCTCCAGAGTTCATGCCAGAGAAGGTGGAGATTCCTGGGCATGTTGTCCAGATTTCGGCTGGAGATTCCCACACTGCCGCCTTGACAGACGATGGAAAAGTCTTTGTGTGGGGCAACTTCAGGGTGGGTAAACACAAGTTAACGACAATGAAAGTGCAATTTAATGCAAGTAAGAAATAGCAATTTTCTGTTTGCCCGTAGGATTCAAATGGAGCCATCGGCCTAACGACCGAAAATCAACAAGAGAAGAGGCCCATCCCCATTCTACCCTTGGTCAAAGTAATAAAAATCGCCTCCGGCAACGACCATTTAGTCTTGCTGTCCTCTGAGGGTCACCTGTACACCTCCGGGTGTGCCGAGCAAGGGCAACTTGGTCGGGTCGCAGAATGCTTCACCAACCGTGGGGGGCGGAAGGGCCTTGGTAATGCATTCTAGAAACTAATTGACCATGAAACTGCAATGGCAGTTCCTCTGTTTTCAGTGTTAAAAGTTTGTGATCGGTATAATGAGGAAATCTTAAAAATGAAGCATAATTTAAAATAAAAAATGCTGGATCTTCATGATCAGGATTTTTGAGTGCCCCTCTTGCGAGCTGTCATTGTACTTTGATGGTCAATTGATGGTTCTTTCCATTTTTCACTTTTCCTCATGCCTATTCGTTTCATGCAGCACTCCTGTTGAACCCTGATCGAGTCAAAGTTGCTCGTTCCAAGAAAAACGGTCACGTGCTGTTCGATGACGTATGGGCAGGGGCGTACGTCACCTTTGCACGGGAGAAAAATGGCGGAGAAATTTACGCTTGCGGCCTTAACAACTTCAACCAGTTGGGTGAGTATGCCACCTTGACTCACGTCTGCCAAATATTGAGCGCTGTATTCAAATAGTTCTGGCTTGCAGGGTTTGAAGAGCAGAGAAATCGTTTCACGCTGCAGCTGGTGCCTAGTTTTGCCAACAGGAAATGGCAGAAAATTGCAGCCGGTATCCACCACACGCTCGCTCTGGACAGCACTGGTAAGTACCAGACACCATTCTGAAAGGCATACAAAATTAAATGGTGACCATTTCTTTATGCTGGCTAAAATAATAACTCTTTGAAATTTCCCAGGCGCTGTGTATGCTCTGGGGAGAAAAGAATATGGTCGTTTGGGCCTGGGCGAACAGACTGTTGATGCTGCCATCCCAACGCAGATTCCTGCACTCAAGGAGGTCACATGTGTAGATATAGGCTGCGGCACAGCAGTTTCATACGCAATTGCAGAAAATGGTAAGATACTCTCCTTTTGCTAGAATACGATTAAGGTCGTCTACATTCCCTAGTAAAAGTTATCAGATTGAATTTTATTGAAGACATGGTTAGGTTTTTAGTTTATTTAATTATATAATCCAATATATTTGTTTTTGAGATAATTCATGACACTATCAATAAGCTTTAAACTTGATACAAAAAGAGCATCCTTAAACCAAAATTTTGAGGTGCCAACTTGGTGCCACAACTGGAATTGAAAGTCCACAGCTTCATTCACATTTTACACAAACATTATTTCGTTTGATGTTCACCGTTGAATTTAAAGGTGTATTTGAAGCATAAATGAATTTTGTGCATAGCAAATATTCCAAACTTATAACCATTTCTAGTTGCAAGAATTTCTGATAATTGATGCTAACCTGCAAACTTGTTTTCAATTTGAAATTTTACCAAATTTTTCTTTTCAAGGTCATTTATACGCATGGGGTATGGGTTCCAATGGCCAGTTGGGTCAAGGCAAGGAGGAAGATGACCTTTGGGTGCCAACTCGGATGGGTGGCCAAGAGCTGGAAAACAAAAAGGCTGTCGCTGTCAGCAGTGGTGGTCAGCACACTGTCATTTTGGTGACCGAAAACAAGAACACAAGTGGCGAGAACTCCAAATGACCCAACATGACTAGCTAATAGTTTTTACAAGTTTCAATGTTGTGTTTTGTTTGGAAAGTGTTTAATTTTAATGGTGTGAAAATGAAAAAAGGTTAATTAAATGGTTACCCAACTTTTTATATCATCAGTGTGGTTGCCCTCATTTACAAAGTAGAACTAGCAAGGTGTTCTTTTATGTGCTTTGGCGTTCTCAACCTGAACCGGGACTTTCTTTTCTTTTTTGTATCTTCGGGTTTGGGAGGTTGAGGCTTCATTTTTTTCTTCTTGCAAGACAGCGGATTTGGGCCTCCTTTTCGCTTGCGCTTCCTTCGAACTTCTTGGACTTCAGTTAGATTCTTTTCCTTTTTCATTGAATCTAGCACACTTTTCTGGAATTCAGTCGGAAGAACTCTGTAGGGTATTCACAAATATTAGATTAGAAGCTGAAACCAATTATGACAGTGCCATCTAAACAAAATATGATAGTTGGTAATTTTGTAAGCGATCCTTGGAGCATGTTGAAAATTTCATAGTTCAAAAAAGGAAAAAAAGTATGTTTTGCATTAACCAATTTAGTATTTTTTGGATGATTGATAGTCAACATCTAATAAGCAACATTGTCTGTGAACTGGTAAAAATGGAACCTATATGGAAGTTGTCAATACATGAGTTTTGGAAACAATTTTTGTTTTGAGTTGCTTCCAGCAAATTTTGAAAATATTGTGCAACTTGTTACATTTGTACAGCTAGTAGACACGCCCATGGGCTCTGATAAAAAGGAACCTTTGTATGCCAACAACTTGAAATATTCGTTGATCTTGAAAGTATCAAGTTAACTTTCTTGAATACCTCGAGTTATTTTTGTCTCTGGCAAAATCTTCGGTCACTTCCGATGGTTTCTCGAGCAGTGGCGCATTATGATATAGGTAAAGGACCGGCGTTCCTGGGATTTTTCGCAACTAGAAACAGGCAAAGAATGAGCTAATTTAATTCATAACATAAATGTTTGTAAACATATCACACATCAAGTGGTCAGACGTATAATGTTTGTTGAAAGAAATCGGATGATATATGTTAAGGTAAACCTTATTCCGCAGATTCCTGTCCTGTGTGGCTACCAAATAGTGGTTTGAATTGGAATCCCCAACCATGCTCGTGAAACATTCAGTTACAGACACCGGCGATTTCTCATGGCCACATTTATGAATGGGAAATTGCTTGAGAATCACCATTGCTCCGTATAGTGCAGGAGCTATAAAAAACAAAAACAAACTAAGTACTGTATGTGACAATCGAAGCTAACAATTCCACCATTATAAATTGTGGCCTACACTAATGCGAGTTTGGTGGAAAAAGGAAAATGTCAACATTACCCAGTTTTTCAGTTTCGTGCACAGCGCATACCGTTGTCAATATTTTCACTTCGCCATTCAGATATTTCACTACCTGTTCGCGAACGCCAACTTTATTTTCCAGAGCAGCATGACAGAAGCTGCCGTCCAACATAAATTGGTACGGTTCTCGCACGCCAAAGTTATTTTTGTAAAAATTTAAAAAACCCTGAACACGTTTTTGCCTTTTAATTTTCATTTTTCGAGCTCATGCACGTGGATAATATTCGATCGCGTCCTGAACCTTGTGACCAGACTGCACAGCCTTCCATCTTCCAGTTACTTAATTGTTACTTAGAAAATTAACAATTAATAAACATGTTTAACTTAAAATTTCTTTTAAAATAAGTGAATAACTGCTTATCTGTGGCGAAAACAAAACAACAATAACTAATATTCTATTTCGCGTAAAAGGAATCTCGTAGGTTTGCTATCTGACATCATAATTGATCGACTCCCCATGTCTACGCCGAACACGTGCGATGGTGTGCACCCAATTTAATAATAATAACAAATTTCAGAATTCATTGCCTTATTTCTAATTTACTGTTAGCCACGGCTCCTGTGAACTAGTGCAAAACTCATTTTGGCCTATAATCATGAGTAGCAATGCAATGGAAGACGTAAGTGAATAATTTTAGAATAAGCCTAAATTAAACTAAGTGTATACTGTAGCGGTCGAGTGACACGTACTTCTTGATGTTTATCAAGTTAACAAAATTTTAAATTCAATATTTAGCAATATAGAATATCTACGGATATCAAGTTTTTGACACGTCGGTACTGTTGAAAAAAAAAAGTATATAACTTTTAAGTTATATAATATAGCCTACATGTAAAAACTTTTCAGACTTTGATCATCATTAAATTTCGAATCAAAATCTATATATATGGACTAGAATAAATTGCTGTGATTATGTTTACTGGAAATCTTGTTTTTAATTTTTTTTAATTTCTAGGGTGACAATCAGAGCCTAAACTCAACTGCAATGCTGCCGAAGTTACCTCCAGGTAACGCATGATTGAAATACACTGTGCATTTTGTTAATAACAACACTAATTTATGACATATGAATTTTTTTTTCAGAAATCGAGATCATGAAATTTGCAAGTATTCGGGCAAAAGAGCTGCAAAGCTTGACTGAGGAAATCGAACACCCTGCCGGTGGGAGCAATAAACGTATATTTCAGCGGCTTCCAAGGCATATGAGGCGGCGGGCGATGAGCCACAGCATCAAGCGCGTTCCTCGGCGCTTACAGGAAATTCAAAAGCGTGAGGTGGGTAGTCAATTCTTTGTAAACACCGAAGTTTTCTATAAAATTATATGGCCACCGAGGTTCGATTGGGATTAGAGCGAGCTTCGGGTTCCCCAACGAGGTCGGACTTGACGAGCTTCGAAGAAAAGTTGAAACGAGGACGAGGTTCAGTGTAATCGAGACGAGCTTCTCAAACCTCGCTCCTCGTTTCAAGCTCGGGCTCCTTTCGGACTTTGCTTCTTTTAATACTAGAATGCCGGTCTCCTCCCTTGTTGCTTGGTAGCCGTCCCTCGCTCCAAGAGGTCCCTCGTTGACCATGCGACTCTGGTCAGTTGCCCCTATCAAGTTGTTGTCCTCTCGAGAAGTGCGTTAGAATGGCAGTGAAGAATAAATACACGACGAGGTTGTTATCAATGTAAATAAGTAACCTTTATTCATAGCAAGCCTTCAGAGCTCCGATCAAACACCTGACAGGAGCTCCCAACACAGAGCAAAGAAATGAGGAGAGAGTGCTCCTTAAATACAAATCCCCGGAGGGGCGCGGCAACAACAAGATGACGCGCACCAATCATGACGCGACAAGGCGGGTCACAGAGGCTCGAAAAGGGGGAAAGAGTCGATGGGGCCTAAAAGGGTTAAATTCCCACAAAACTTCGTTACAATAGCATTTATAGTGCTGCTAGGTTTTACATCAAAGTTTTTCATTAAACCTTGTTTTCAATTTCATACAGGTGGAAAAATTTGGCAAGAAAGCCTCAAAGCGACCAAGTCGTAAGCACCGGAGGCGCCCCAGTCAACTTCTGAAAGCATATAACCGACGGCAGAGAGAATTCATCTGGCTGGAGACTCACATCTGGCATGCCAAGCGATTCAAGATGACTCCACGCTGGGGCTACAAAATCCCTGTACATCCGAGTGACAAGAGTGTTCGTGCTTGTTATCGTGCAGCTACCAAGGAAGTGCTTCTGCAGGTAATGTGGGGTGGAAGTGGCAATAACTTTAAATTTATAACTATCTTATCAGATGGAAACCTTCTAGGACCTTTCTTACTTTTGCTGCATCGAGTTGAAGGGATCTCGGCAAGGAATGCTTGACGTGCTGAAAAGGATGACCAACCCAGACTGTGGTAAATTAAACTTGTATAATCTCTTTAGAAGCAGACCTTTTCGACAAAATTAGTTTCAGAAATGTGTTATGCTCTACCTATATTCCCATACCTGCGATCATGTATCGTTAAGAATTGCCATTGGGGAAGAGGCCATTGCCAGGTTCAAGCTCAGTCAAGGTGATTCAGTCGTTTTACACCTGTCCAATCTTAGGGAGGTCGTGGGTTCAATTCCCATGGGCGACCATTTTGGCTGCAGCTTTTTGTGGTTTCTGATTCTGCAATTTTGCTAAGCAACCACATTTCGAGTCTCAGTGGGTTGAATGGTGATGCTTAACGTACCTGAGGCAACTAGAACCATGGTCTGACAATGGCCATTTAGAATTTCAGCCAATCAAAGGACTAGAAACTGAAATTAATAAAAGTCTAATAAAAATAGAACTCAATATCACGAGTGAATACAATTAGGAATGATAAATCAAGCCATGCTCCAATAGATTCCTGGTTCTTTTAAAAGTTACAAGCGTGCATAAAACTGCAACATCTGAAAAGTCCTGCACCTAACTTTGAAAATGGCATTATCTAAAGTGGTATGTAGTTGCTAAACCATGTCTTTTGCAGGACTAACATTTGCTTCGAAAATGTATACCTCAGGATGCCGTGAAGGCACCACTATTGTCTACCGTCGTGATTGCTACCCATCCGAGGCAGTCTGCCCTGTGACGTTCCTTTGGCGCCATTCCACTGACGAAAAAGATGAGGGCGTCCTGTGGATTTGGGTGCACCCTTCTGGGTTCAAATCTCTGCTTGTCGAACTGGTCTTGGCATTTGGACTGAAGCAAACTGTCAGCCCACCAAAATCTCCTGACCAAAAGAAGCTCGCACTCTTGCAACAGAAGCAACATGAAAAACTGGCTCCCAAGCTGCGCCCATTCTATGAGCAGAGCTCCGTGTACCGCAACGAGTCAGTGGTGCTGACCGTCCTGAAGGATACACTGGTTAGGTTACGCCTTTTGGGTCAGAGGTCAACAGCAATTTTGGCCGCTACCTTGAAGGTAGCCGAGATAACCAAAGACGTCAGCCAAGCCAACACAGAAGGTCCTAGCCCTCCATGGTGGACAAAACTGGATCCCTCATCTAGAGCCGTACACATTGAGCAGGTGGAATTGTGGCATGAACTGGAGAAGTATCCATTTGCATCGCGTGTGGCTCCCCACTCCGTGATCGGGCTAACGGTCCATGATCCCCGTGAGGCGCTGCCAGTCATGAGGAATAAGATTGCTCCCATAATTGCAGGTGAGTCTGTATTTCAGCACCAACATTCTAAATTGCGCCGGACTGATAATTCATAGAAATGTCGAATGTTCCATTTTGTTTAAATATTTACTTTTTTTTGTCAAAACAAAAAAGGTTATAATTTATTTGAACTTTGAAAGAATGCTCATTCTTTGTTGGTTCAATTAATTTTAAAGATGTATAATTAAATTTAGTATGGACACAAGAGTGTATGATGACCTCTAACAGTCGTTTTTTCTGCTTACTACAGATAGGTGCGACGAAATGAGTCCTATTGAATTAAAGCCACAGCATTCCTCTTCTGTCATATGGGATCAAGAGGTGCGTGACGAGGTCACATTCGCCAAGATGCCAGACTGCGAAATGAACAAGCTGAGGTCGCAGCATTTGGTTCCAGGTGAGAAATTGTTGTGGGGGCGACACGTGTGGCATCTGTTACGATTAACATGGGGTGTCCTTTTTTTTAATTCAATTCTTCAGGTACCCCGCTAAACCTTGGGAACAAAGGATCACGCATACCGATTCTACTCATTCAGCAACCTGGCAACACAGAGTCGTCCGAATTGCAATGTAGGTGAAACATTTTTCCAGGGAATATTTTCATTAAAACACCTTCAAAAGACTCCAGTTTTAATGAGCGCGAGAGGGGAGAGATTTAAAGAATGCTGACAGCCATTCTTTCAAAAATAATTTGGGGAGGTAACACTAAGAGATAATGGGAATTGAGAATGGAGACGAGGCGGAATTGTTAAGTCTGTGGCGAGTTTTAGAGGAACTATTCTTTCAATTCAGTCGTCTGAATGCAATCAAAGACACCTTGACCAGTGTTCTGAACCCATATCTCTGGAACATTTGTGAAATACAAAAACTGCTAAACAATAATTATTCAGTAAAGAAGAAATGTACTAATAAACTCGCATGTTAAAACAGGAGCATCTTTAGAAGTTTGTGTCGTTGTAGATGAACTGCTTTGGGGACATTCTTAACATCCAACCTTTGAATTTTACAGCCATCGGTTCAGGATGGGACATTATTTTACCAGCAGGTTGGGCGATGGCCTTCTGGATCCCGTTTGTATATCGTTGTGCCCGCGTAGGAGGCTATCGAGAGCACGAAGCCGTGATTCGAGAGCTTCACTTGCCTCACTTTCCCGATGATTATCCCGACACTATGGCCTGCCAAAGAGTAGAGGAACAGCAGAACAAGGAACTAATAGAGAAATACTTCAGGTAAAATAATCAAAAGATTTGTCTGGATGTTCTCACGCCATAACTAACATGACTGCCATTGACAAATGTGTAGGTATCCTTCAGACAAGAGACCAAATTTCGTCAAGTTGGGTGCGAAGACTCCATTCAGTTTCCCCTGGCAGCAGTTGGTGTCTGAGTGGGTCGCATCATCTCCACTCTCAGATTGGCCAGGGTTAACCCCTTTGGAAGACAGCCAATTCTTCGTGCTACGGAGCCAGAAACTGCTTCAGTGCCTGCGAACAATTCACGGCAGTGCCAGCCGGAAAAAAATTCAGCGCAGGGAACATTCCAAAAGTGTGTCGAAGTTCAAAGATGTAGTCTGGAGTGACGTAATTCGACCCAAGCATTGCTTTTCACTGGTCCCCGTGCGTCTGCACATCACGACACGTGGAGAAGTATCACAGTTCTCCATGGTCTGCGAGCCAAGCGAAGACGACCTGAAAATGCTGGAGACAACAGCAAATTACTCTGGTCCATGTGAAACTCGGCACAAGGATGATCTCAGGGAGCTGCGCCAAGAAACCCTAGCAAATGCAAAGAAAATTCGGAAGAAAGCCAAATCAAAGTCCAACGAGACCCAAAACCCACTTGAGGCAGAAATTATGGCCAAACTGGAACAACCTCTCAGCCCTGAAGATACCTTCAAGTTATATGTTGCATCTTCCAGTAAAATCGTCGATTCCTGTAGCAGAACCATCATGGGCTTTGCCAAGTCTGGCGGTTTTTCTTTTTCCAGAGGAAAGACCATTGGCTTTGCTTTTATGGCTTTCCCGGCTCTGTTCCGACTGTTAAAGGACGCCAGCGAAAATGGCCGTGAACCAATGTTACTGGTGCGATCACCTCATTCGTTCCAGTATCATTTTGCCAATTTTGAAGTCTAGTGAGTGTTATAATGCTTTTTTTTGGGTACTGTGTTGAAGCTTGTTCTCGAACATAAATTGAATTTTTTTTCCACGAATTTTATAAGTACAGTTTTCAATTACCAGTTTTCCCACCATTCTCAGGTTTTGTGGCTACGGATTCACTGGTATGACGCTTCTGCAATATGACAGACGATTCACGGAAAATTCTTCGCCATGGTCAATTCTTCGCCGCTGGCCTAACCTATCCTAACCTAACATGACATAACCTAATATTAACTCATTAACCCACTGGAACGAAAGGCAATTAAGGCAGGATTTGGGTCCTGCGGTGAATTGACCCTTGCGAAGAATTTTTGGCAAAGAATTTTCCGGATACCATGACAGACGAGCATTAGTATGGCAAAATTCTGTGCATACAGCGTTAATTATGGTTGTAAATGCTCCATTTACCTTTAGTTAGGCACACATATGACAGTTGCAAGGCAATACATGTACATGCATCAATAGGTGATAAAAGGTAGTGATTTACAATCTGCCAATTTTCACTTTATTGCACATCTGGAACCTAACCAACCATAAATTAGCCTGTGCTAATTTGGCGATCTAAACACGTTTTCTATTGAGTGTAATAGTATAACAAAGAGAGGCTGCAAATTTGAGGTTCCCAAAACTTAAGATACACAGACGAGTGCCACTGGAGACAAAGAGTACTTGAAAACAAACTGTACTCTATCAGAGTTGTTTCCACGTGGTAACAAACGTAAGTTCACAATTCATGCGCTATGGATTGTGCCTCTAGGCGAGAAAGATGAGTTAGGTAATCTGTTGAAATTCAATTTATTGCAGTTATGTTCACAGGGAGAAATGCATTTGTTATTAATTACATTCTACAAAACATTTTTTCGTTCAATTGTCACTTGGTTCTTGCAACTCCCCTGCATAGTAATGCAACCTAAGGCGAGGTTTTATGACAATAGGTCAGAAAGTTTGCCTGCATGAGTCTATCAGGCAAAATATGATCTAGCCATTGCAAACTTTGTAGAAATCAGGAACATTGTCAGAAAATCTGGATTAACTGGTCATTTAGAATTTAAAAGTGTTTGGGGAAATAAGTGAAATGTTATTTGCAGTGATGTCCAAAGGAATTGGATACATTAATTAATAACTTTAGAATTCTTGTTTGTTATCAGGGATTATCAATGGAATTTTCTTATTATGGGTCAATGCTAATTGGTCAAAAATGGAACAGAATGTATGGCAATGGCTAAGTTAAATGATCATTTTTTTTTTTTTGAAAATCAATAGTTGTTAAAATACGATACTGCGTATATCCAATAAACGTGCGATAATGTCCCTGGGGCCAAATTGGATAACAACAACCCAAACGATCATAGCTTTTTGATATGCTTGTTACCGAATGATCCAATTTTAAATTTGGTTGTCTAGATACAATGGTAGCTGCCTGGTTCCTTTGATCGCAGACCTAGATTCTCGACTGGTAATAATATGAGAGGAGCTAATGTACAGAGTTGATAGTTTGCAAAGGAAAGCGCCATTTTCTTTACTTACAAAGTGGATTGAGAAAATACAGAGAAAACTGAATAATTCTTACTAGACTCACATTCCTGGCAGAGCAAAGCTTCAATGCAATGAAGCAATGCATAACTCTTGCTGAAAGGAGATTGACAAAGTGTTTTTCTCTTAAAAAACTAATATAAAAAGGATAAATTCATGAAAAATTTCAGGAAAGGAGGAACATTTGATGTCTTGAAATCTTGCAATTTGCATCAGATTTGATTGGATTAGCACTCATGATCTGTTATAAATGTTGTTTGCCAAACCCATTAGTTTAATTCAGCAACTTATCCATCCACTGTTACACAAATTGCACAAGGCAAGTGCACTCGCATACATTCATTCACAAGAAAAAATGGGTTGTTTTCTTATAATACATTTCGATTACTTTAAAAAGAAATCAATGCACAGACTTTTCTCATATAGCA
Source organism: Ommatoiulus sabulosus (assembly GCA_034697705.1). NCBI lineage: Eukaryota > Metazoa > Arthropoda > Diplopoda > Julida > Julidae > Ommatoiulus > Ommatoiulus sabulosus. The sequence goes on along the minus strand of JAQGAO010003775.1, from coordinate 4,413 downwards.
TGAATTAACCGTTCTTAAGAGTCAGCATTTTTATTTCTTTTCAAAGAAACCACAAGTGGAAATAAAAAAAATTGCATTTTTGTAAAGCATCATGAACTTGTCCTTACAGAGAAAAGCACGATTCCATCTGGTAATTTATATTTTCAAAAGGTTTCAACGCTCCTTTGGCACTTCATCAAATGGCTAACAATATGCAAAGTGACGTCCAACTCCTTTTGAAGCAAAATGTTAAAGAAATTATAAGTTTTGCCTAGCCAACTCTAACATTCAACGTCCAGCTAATCAATTTAAAGGATTATGTGTACACATGTAGGCCTACTGCTTGCATAAATTACCTCTAGTCATGCACTTTCATTACGGGCGATCACTAGGTACTGATCGGCTAGAAAAAGCAGATTTATATATAATATATTACATTAAAATTTGAGATTACTAGTAGAAACGTCGTCGGCTAGGGTGGAAATAGTGGCTTTGTAAGTATTAACACATTCAGCCTTCAGTTTCAAACTGAAGAGATTACTTCTTGTGAAATTTAATATGGAACATATGGAATTATTAGTTTTAAAAGTGGCGTCAGAGTGCGCTCCACGCTGCCTATTAATTGCAATTTTTCTCAACCAATGGCAAGTGCAGTTCGGAGATTATAGTGTCCAGATTTCTATAGGGATGGTATAAGTTTGTCTATGAAGTCTTTCACATCGGTCATTTCCTTAAAAGAAAAATTCAGAAATTGTAAATTACATGCTCAACAAGGAAAAACTAAATCAATTGCAGTGGCACTAAGTTGCAAAGGAGAACAAATTACTTCATCACAGGAACAATGAGACATCCCTGAATACGTCTTGAATTGCACATTTGGCATAAATTTTTTTAGTATATCTGATGTTTTCCGACCCCACTCCGTAGGTACAATTGGATCTGCATCCCCGTGGCATTGGAAAACTGGCGTATCCTTGTTGCCAACAGCAGCCTACAAATTTTATTTCAAATTTAAACATTATCTTGATTTGCCTGGAGTTACAGAACATTTACAAAACATTGTTCTTTGCTCATGCATAGCATGCAAACAGTATGTTAACGTCTTTCAAGAGTGATAAAGTTGTTAATTTCGCAAATGTTGCATTAGGATAAAAAAAAAGTGAATTAATTGACCCAAGCTTGCCAAAAAAACAAAATTGTGATGATGCCTCATATTCCACATCACAATTTGGCAATAGCTGTATAACAGTATGGTAAAATAGAAACTGGCATACATGTTGCACCCTATACACAAGCAAACAAGATATCATCCTGACCTCCGGAAATCCATTATTTAATGGAATCCAGCAGCTAAGTCCAACAATGCCTGCTAGCGGTCTTGGGAACGTCAGAGCAGAATACAGGGCCAGTGCTCCTCCTTGTGAGAAGCCACCGAGCACAATACGATTGGATTTGATGCCATTTTTTTCCTCCTGTTCAATAAGCTGGTGAACTGAACACCGATAACATAATAAGACAAAGTCTCCATCCTCAGCATTAAAGGAAAAAAAACTATAAGCCCTACCACTCGCAGCAGCCTTTTTTATGCCTTCGACGTCTTCTGGTCCTGTGATATCCAGGGCCATTAAGTCAAACCTGGCATGCATGAGAACATCAGAGAATAAGGGGAATGCAACTAAAAAAGAAGGCGATACATAAAACGAAGTTCTACTAACCACGATGGCATGCGGCATCCAGCATTCAAAGTTACTGGCATAGTTGGCCTAGAATCCCAAGAAACCAACAGTATAAGATAAAACTAGCTTAAGCTAGGATAATGCATAAAAATGCAGATTCACTTACGCTGTTGGACAGATATATTTGGTGTGATTGGATCGAATGTTGAGCATTGCCGAAGCCCAACCATGTCTAACACAAAAAGCAAAGATGTGCCGAATTATTTAATGAGCAAGTTGGGGTTATCTAAATGGGAGCTTTGGGTAGAACAATGCCATTCCATGTAAGATGACGCACAAGTTATGAGACTAACATGACTGCATCGTTAATTGCCACGTTCTGACTGCATATGCCATATAAATAATGGATTGTTATGACAGTGGGTGTAAGACGGATTGCCTTACAATCATTATAAAGCCCGGTATCCACTGCCACGAAACCAAAACTGTTTACTCCAAACTGGGTTAGTGATGACGAAAGCATGACGATTTGGTTTGGTGGCAGTGTATACGGGGCTTCTCGTTTTCATCTGGCCAAACTTGCGGCAGTGGCGCGTGCCACTATCAACAATTCGCTACTATCAATCGATATATATCGATGATACTTCAAAGCGCGATTTTCCAGCACGAAAGGAAAAAGGAATTGAGTTCAATACTACTAATCCTTTCATTTACGAACATTTACAAACGTAATATGAAAGCATAAACCTCTAAACGCACTACAATATGCTGTCGTTTAAAGTATCATCGATATATATCGATATACCGCCGAAAGTTTGGCCAGATCAAAGCGAGAGACCTACACTCGACAGGAAAGCCAAACTAGGCCACACAACTTCATTTCCTCCTTTTGGGTTTCGTGGAAACTGCTTAACATCGTCATGCTTCCGTCATCACTAACCCAGTTTGGAGTAAAAAGGCTTTGGTTTCGTGGCAGTGGATACCGGGCTTTAGACGTATGAGGTAACTTCCGGTGCTTATTTGAATCAGGGGGGCCCTGAGTCTTGGCGAGCTTTCCTGCTCTTCTCCTTTTTAATGGGTGTATAGTTTTTATCACAAATTACCAGAATAAAAAGGTTGCACGAAGAGCAATCCTTACCCCGTGTCGCCCAATCCGTGGAGAAAAATAACCTGTTATCAGAAAACGAATGTGGAATTAGAAACCAAACGCTTGATAAACTCAAGGATAAGCAGGATGGGATATAGCAGCTACATGTATTATAACCAGCAAAGGGCTACTGATGATGCCTCGCATATAGGGTTCATTATATGCATGAATACTCTTCGTAACAAAAACCAAAGCGAGGTTGACAAGGCTATTTTGGAGGAGCAAGTATAAAGTGTGCAGAAAAAATGTATTACCGTGGCAGTATGACTGGCTTTGGCCGAAATAACCACAGGGCTTGACATGCTGGAGCAGCCGTTTCCTCCCATACACAGAACAATCCCAACCTGAGTGTCGCGAAATCCCCGAGTTGCGCTCCTGGATGGATTAGCTTGCGATCAACGGGCTAAATTGGCACCAAACACGAGCAGAAACATGAAAAAATGCAATAAAATTGAATCCAAAACCAAGACCGCAGGCGGAAAAAAAACAGAACCTTGTCATCCCATTCATGTGACCAGATGTGCAAACGTGAACACCGGGGTCAGGTTGTATCGATATTTTATCGATCCAAATTTAAGTAAAATATATTTAAAATACGAATAGCCACGCATAGTCAATCATCATTAGTAACATTATCCTGCTAATTTATTTGTTAAAATAACGTGAAAATGTCAAATGCGATGTCCCTTTCCTAGAAATTTCTTGGCAGGGGAAGCACTGTGGGGGAAGTCCAATAATTACGTCCAGATTTGAATTTTATGTAGTGCAGTTGGCGCCATATCTGAAATGGCCCAATGGCGGGCAAACTGCGCAAAAATTGCCCGAAATTCCTCCATATCCTCCACTATAATCTTGTAGAGTCAGTTAAAAATTAATGCGTTCATTTTCAAATCGTTTCATTAGCCATGGAAAAGAAACAATTTATACTGTACATGTGAATCAAGTTTATAACATTTTAGGGTGCTAATAGCGCTAATCTTTTACCCGCAAGTGTACAAGTTCAGAAAGCACCCTATGAAATCATTCAAATATTTGTTTTCGAAATAAAAATGATTCATCTAGTTTTCCAAGCAAGCATAAGAACGTACAGTTTCACCTCATTTTTCTTTTAAAATACATGTCAACTTGAAAATAATTCACCAGAAATTGTGAAGTTCCACATTTTTCGCATTTCAGGTACAGTACATGTAGGCCTATACTATAGTAGGTATAGGGTTTAGCGCCACATTATTTGGTTCAACTGTTATTTCGTGGATTTTATCGTTATTTATTTAATCCCGAGATACATGTAACAAAACGAAACATGTTCAAGTGGTCGGTACAATAAACAAATTTTACCTCAACATCTTAGTCGTGTGTTGAGGTAAAATTTGAGATACAGTACATGTAAATTGGAATATAAAAGTTGCACACATTTTTCAAGAATTCAATAAGAGTTCTTGATATTCCAGAAATCAATGCGATATATATTAATATTGCAGAAATCAATGCGATATATTAATACTTCGGAAATCAATACGCAATTGCAATCTATTGTAAGGCCGCCCAGCCACACTCACGCTTGGCGCCTTACTACGACCTTACCGTGACCTTTGCCACCTTCCCCCCTTT
>JAQGAO010003774.1:0-16362 GCA_034697705.1 Ommatoiulus sabulosus | reverse complement strand
TTGTATAGTGACCACCTGTGTACAGTGACCAACATAGCATTTTTTTTGGTGGTCACTCTTAACAGGTTTTACTGTAACTCGAAAATGGGCATTTCACATTCATTTATAATTTTAAATTTGAAAATACATGTATCGTTGGGATTTTTTTAAAAAAAGTGCCATCTATAAATAGGATCAGTACACGCAATATCTGGTAAGGATGAAGCTTTTAAGTAATTTAAAATTTTACACGTGGAAAATTTTAAAAAAATGTTGTCACAATTCCGAGTTATTTATCGTCCTTAACTGTAGAAATAACATTTTTATTGAAAACATTTCGTTCTATTTTCGCTTTAATTTCCATAGATAATATATAGCTGGAAGACCCCCCTTCTTCTTAAGGGCGTCCTAGTGGTTAATTTTACTGAAAACAAAAGTATGTGGTTTTAATAACTTTTTCTTAATTCAGTATAGGTAAAGAAGCGAAATGACTTGGGAATGGGGAATCCCTCATTTTGAAATTGCCTTTCAGAGTTAATTTTAAATGAATTACATATTTTCATTTATTGATCGTCAGATGGCACTTTTTTAAATTAACACGTTTTTAGTTAATTTAATACAATGTATTAACGCGAGAAATTTGGAGTTTCCTATATTATGTACAGAAACTTCAATCGAAGATAGTTCAATTTATGCAGTTTAGAAGAAGAAAAATCTTCCATAGAGAATGGACAGCTAGCCCTCTTTAATTTAACCAGGTTGCGGATTATCCAGGCCAAACTAGGCATTCTGCAAATTATCGTTTGCTTGAGTCATTCTCCGCCGAATGCCATTTCCTCAATTTCTCTCGATAATCGACAATTTATGTCGTAAACCTTAATTCCTATGTAATTGAAAAAAAATATTCGATACAGCATTTAGAGGTGCTGAAATGGAAGCTTCGCAGATCGACACTATAGTTAAAAAATTATATTCAAAGTTATCGTCATTTTCAAGGAATACATTTCGTTTTTGCACACGTGACATCACGACTTTCAAAGTGCGATCTTCGAAGATTCTGAGCACCCCTAAGACAAGGAGCATAGTTTTCCTTGAAAGTTATCGTCATTTTCAAACCAATGAAGGTCATCCTTTTGCACACGCGTCCTCACGACTGCGAAAGTGCAATCCGCAATTTTTCTGTCACAGTCCTGAGTACCCGTACTCGATTATCCGTTTGTTTACACGTTATCATTGATGTACCAAGCCAACCAAAGAAGAAGAAAAAAAGTTGATCAATTTTTATAAATGACGTTTATTTTAATGCCATGGTTTTGGAACTTTTATTCGCATGTTTCTGTTATCCGGGAACTCATTTTTCGCACTCTCCGGATAATCGGGCGTGGTGCTGCGGAGGAGCAACTTTTGAGGTGAAAATTAGCTCATGCATCGGCAAACGATAACAAAGGAGGTTACCTGGACTGCTCACTGAGTTATAAATTTTAATTTGTTGATGCAGTCTGCGGCTTTGGGTGCCCACTGGCATTTCCTGTATCTGGAACCGTCTGTTATCTATTTCAAGTTGTTTCATTAACCATTTGCCTTGCGGTGACGAATACCTTTACGAATCGCATTGTTTGGACGTTGAACATGGATATTTTTTTTTTATTTTTTATTTCTTGCAAAATTACTGTGGGCTACGGAGCAACGTAATATTATTAAAAGTAGGCCTGAAGCGTAACAGCCTTGGACTTAGGGTGGGAGGTGTAACTGTTACAGAAACTATGAAACGTGTCGCTATCGTTATTTAGGTGGTTGATTCTTGTATTTATTAAAAGCTGTTTAGACGAGGTGGTGACATGTCCCACTGGTCTAATTTATGCTCGGTGATCCGTTTTAAGGAATCGATTCGAGGGTATGACGGCAATTGCCACCTACCTTGAAGGGACATCCCCCTGGGTTTGTGCTTATAAAGTGGCTGAAATGTTGAATTCGTGCATTATTAATCGTTTCTTTGCCCCTATTGATTTATTTGACATTGACATTACGTGCGTTTGTTTCTCGAACAGAATGACGTGCGGGGAAGGAGTTTCCTGCTAACACATTGCACCGTTCAAACTGTGCAAAGGCAGAATATGGCAACGCAATGCTAACTTAATTTTTTATTCATGGTTTTTCTGAGGCTTGGCCCAGTTTGTAATCTGCGTCTGAATCTATAGATTACAAGTACTCAGAAATTATTATCCTTGCCAATATTATTTGTAATACAGTCAACCCCCAACTTACGAACACAACGCGCTCCAGGAAATGTGTTCGTAGCTCGATTTGTTTGTATAACCCTCTGCCGAGCAAGATATACCACAAAGTGAAAGGAAAGATTGGCCCTCGTCCATTTTGGGATAATTTTCTTGTATCTTGGAAACAATTATCCTTAAAAACAGCACCCAACTACTTTAGCAGTTCATAAACTTCTTAAAAATCAAGAGCATTATAGGGACACTGTTCTGATAAGGTCTAAATGTTCGCAAATGCAGATATCTTTGTCGATAAGATAAGAAGTCATAGAAAGAATGTTTGTAAAGGCATAGTTTGAATGTTCATTAATCGGGGTCACAAAGACTAGCATGCAGAGTGCATGTACAGTAATGAGTAACCAGTACCAGTAGTCTTTGGGCCCTTAAACCCCAAACCATCCCAGTATCATCCGTTAAGCAATCGGTGTATGCCATTTTCCAAAGTTTCTCACGTTTAAGATTATACCCTAAATCTTATAACTGGTTGTAATTTTTGAACATATATTGTTTTTTCAGGCCAAACCACCAGTAAGCAAGCCGTCAAACCCTGTACGTAAGCCACCACCTCGCCCGGTCAACAACACTCCGCCTCTGCCCAAACAGCCTCTGAGGCAAACATCTTCAGCCAGTGATGAAACCGACCACGTGTCACGTTCGGTCGTGGCAAGCCCGAAGGGCAAGAAACCACTCGTTCCAGCTATCAACTATAAACCACCCGTTAAACCAAGTGCGCCACCGGCTGCCCAAACCAAAAAACAGGTACTTCGCACCACGTTCCAATTCCAAGGAATTTGTCTTAGGAAATTTTCTTGTTCGGACCTATTTTTAACGGCTAATGTTTCGTTTCGTAGCCTGCGAGTCAAGTCCGGCGTTCTCCGTCTGCCGTGGATCCCAATCTGGTCGAATGTAGCATCTGCGGACGTCGGTTCGCGCCTGATCGTGTCGAGAAGCACGAAACGATCTGCGAGAAATCCAGCACGAAGAAAAGGAAAGTTTTCGACCCGACCAAGATGCGGATAAAGGGCACGGATATCGAGGAATTTGTGAGGAAATCTGGGAAAAGCAACAGCCGACCAACAGTACAGAAGCCTTCGGTGAGTATTTTGAGCCTGGAGGGACTGGGGCATTGCGTATCACTTTGCTTGCTGCGATCCATTTTTTGGGACAAATTGGTCCATTGTAAAGTCCTCACTTTTTTCTTCTTACTTCATTCTACAGGCGAAGAAATCAGACTGGCGACAGAAGCGAAACAATTTCATCGAAACAATCCGCCAGGCGAAAGTGGCTCAAAAGCATTTGGCGGCCGGGGGTAAACTGTCAGACCTGCCGCCCCCACCTCCGATGGACACCTCCGACTATGTCCAATGTCCATTTTGCAATCGAAAGTTCAGTGAAGGCGCAGCTGAACGGCACATTCCCAAATGCAAGAACATAAAGTCGAACAAAAACCCTGACAGGAAATAAGAAGGGCAGGCCGTCACCAATCTTTTAAAATTGTTGACCATATTCTTCTCCTAAATTGGGTTTCCACTTTGACCCTTCCCATTTTTGATCAACTTGGCACGGAGAGGTGGAGAGATTAGGAAGAACAGGGGATGTAAGTAGTTGCTTTAAATGAAGTTGCTTCGCGAATCAAGTTTATAATTTGAAAACCATGCACCAGTTAAATACTCTGCCCCGATATCAATATACCCAGAAGCTTTCGATCCGCAATGGCGCTTCCGCGTGCGGGTCTCACTGCAATTGATCTCGAGTATTATACATTCCACGTTAATCTGACGTACCGCTGATTCCGCCTCCTTATTTAGTGTTTGCGGTGGCATAATGACAATTACAAACATTCCAGCTTTGCCCTGGCACTTTAACCACATATTTCGCACGTAGTTGCAAACGTCCACTAGTTAATCAACTATCGGACATAACTTAGAAACTGGTTGGATTTTCCTTTTTTTTTCTTTTTTTAGTTTTTTACAGAAAGGCTGTCAGCACAATGTTTACATTCCTTATACTATTTCTACATCCGTTAACTTTTTATTTTATTTTATATTTTGCTTGATTTAGGGCTTTTTTATTCGAAAAAGTAATAATCCGCATGACCCGGTTTTGACCGTGCAGTGATCGTAGATGAATACAGAATCACTTTATTCCAGATTTCAGTGCCTTGCTCTATGGCCGGTCAAGCGGTGACTGGCATTTGTCGCTCAATTGGGACTTTCGAGATATTTTAATTTAACGGGCCTATGAAATCTCTCAAATCTGTAAACCGGTTACTTTTGTATCGTGTGAAAGGGAAATGAATCTTTGCGTGAAAGGGTCAGTAATTTGCTCATGTGAACTGACAAGAAAAGGAGTGAAAGTTGGAAACAAAAGATGTCAAATTTAAGAGGTTCCGTATCTTGGTTAACATTAGTCAAAAAAAATTCAAATAGGCTATAATATATATGTATACTGTAATCATACTCTAATGGTTCCCCAGGGAATTTATAAACATTCTAATTATTTAATGGTTTTTTCACAATAAATGTTTACACAGGCAATATTACATATAACTGCGTTGTATTTTGTTTTTATTTATTTATCCTTTTTTTTGGAAAACAACATAATTTGAAATGTGATTGAAGAATTGCAAGTTTTCTAGGCTATTGATGTTTTTTTAATGAAAAACTGAAGTTCAATAATTGGAATTCCGATTAAGATTTCTTTATCTTCTTTCGTGGCTCAAATGTAAACGAGTCATTTTGAGAGTCATCCAGTAACAAATCATCACTAGCAACATTCTTGCGAGCTACTTTTGATGTCTTCGATGGCATTTCGACGTCAGTATCACTCCCCGAATCGGATTTAGGTTTGCCTATGGACGTCCCCGCCACAACTTTTACTTTCCGGTTTTTCTTGGCTGTTGGGCTCTTGGATGTACTTGATGTGTCCTTCTCCAGTGGTTGAGCTGTACTTTCCAAGTCCTCATTTTTGCCTTGAAGTTTTTCATTCAACTCCCTGATTTTTCTTTTTTTCTCGTTTAGAACAGCCACAAATTTCACGTACAAGTCTTTCTCCAGGACCTCTTTTTCATGAACAAATTTCTCCAACTTCCTTACTGCCTGCTCACGGACATCTTTTATGCTTTTCAACTCTGCTTCCGATGCCCTCATTTGCTTTTCTAGCTCGCAGACTCTTTCGGTGCTATACGATAGCATTAATGTCGTGGTTTTCGTAATGTTTTCAGATTGCAGGTTGCAAGTACCCAGCTTGATGGTAATTTCGTCATTTGTCATCTTTTCCTTCCAGGAAAACTGCGCGCTGTTTTTCGTTTCTTCAACAATCTGAAAATATGTAAAGTGTTTGAAAAGATAAGAACTCAATTGCTTTGGTAAATGCAATTTGGAGGCAAGTTTGAAGGGAGGAATGAACAGGAAATTTCCCACTGAAAAAAATACGGGTTATCTTACTTGACCCATACATCATCATTAGTTAAGACACCAAGTTTCATTTTTTTTTTGTTGCACAATTTGCACCTTTAAACTACACGTACTGATTTAATTTATGCTCTCAAAATTAGGTGCTTTGTCCTAGTATTTTAGCAAGTGACAAATTCAAAACTGGTGATGGTGGCACACCATGAATTCAAACTTAGAGATGTGAAATTTCAAATGCATTTTCTCAAAAGCAACTTTCTGACCATAAAATATGAAAACGAATTTCTCAAAAAAATGTCCATGCACTGCTGTTTCCATGAACTTTTTTTATTTTTTCTTCTACAGTATGTCAACGAGTACGGCTACAATTGTTTTGGCTTATTTCGGCTGTCCTAAGGCCACTTGTAATATGTTACATTCCCACTTCAGAAGTGACACAACTCAAAAATCGTCAATTTCAAGTGCAATTAGCTATATATAAAAGTAAAAACGAAATAACTGAATTTACCAGTTTTTGCCAAATGACAGTATTGTACAGATGGACCAGCTGAACTGCAGAGTCAAGTCTAGTTAAGCAAGTTTTGATTGGAATCGATTACTCAAGTTTCAGTGACTCGGAACTTAATGCTCTACAATTAATTCAATTCGTTAAAAAGTAGCCCGTAGCTATTGTTGTTTGAGTCGAGCTAGATATTTTCAGATTTGAAATTGTTGAAATTGGTATTTCAATACCAAAAAAAAAAACAGTTTCCACTGGAAAACTCAATGGAAGTTCAGTTCGCCCATCTCTACAGTATTGTCAATTTGTCACTGGAAAAGGAAAGGATGCAGAGATGATGGTGACCAATCTGGTCAACTCCAGATTTTGGTATCACTAAAAGAAATGACCTTCTTGACAAGAAATTACTTTCTTTTTCTCAAAATGAAAAATGTTTATAGTTGTCACTTCTGAAGTGGGTATGCAATATATAGAAGTCTGCTAATAATTTTATTGGATCAGTTTTTATACTGTGCATGTAGCCTATAATATATACCTGTAATTATAGAATACAGAAATTGAATAAATGAAGTAGGCTACATGTACGTGACATACGTGAAATAACTTATCAGTTATATTTGTTTACAGATACATGTAATTTCCATGAATCTTTTGGGCATGAGAAGGATCAAATATTTGAAAATTAATTTGGGGAAAAATTCCTGTAGTACATACATGTATATACATATTTATCAGAAGTACATCTGATGTACATATGTCACGTACTTCCTAAATTTCAAGTAATCTGAAAAGCACATTAAAGAGTACATCAATCTATGCATGTACCTCATAAATGTATTTGCCGTCTATCTCATTCGTCAAAGCCTTGATCGTCAAATCGATGTATTTTCCGATAGGCATTTTGATTTGAGCGGCACTTTGCTCGAAGAAGTCAAGTGCCAAATCCGTACTCCACGCCTTGGTGCCATTGGTCAAACTCATCTTCAGGGACACGTCCATTAGGTCCTCGCGTTCCCAGTTCACCAAATTGGAGGGGTCGAGCGTTACATTCCTCGCAACATCCACTTTCATAGCCAACAAGGAGAAGTATTCCGAGCCGTTGCTCAATTTAAGCGTGCCGAGCAATCGCAAATTCATCTTCGACTGGCACGAGTTTAAAGATCAAAATGTGGAAACAGTTCCGCGTCCTCCTATCTCGTTTTTTTACAAAATGGGAGATTCCTTACTTCCGGCAGTCGACCAATCAGAATGCGCAACATCACCAAACCGGAAGTCCGACGAAGATCTTCAGGGATCGAGCAATCGAGAATGTTGGAGTGAAAGAGAAGGAATCGAAAGGAAATTTAAGTTTAATTATTTGAAATTAGTTTATTTGAACGATGAAATCTGCGTTTTTAACTTTGGGCAGCCTCGTGCTGTCAGCCACGGTTATTGGCAATGCTTATTATCAAAAGAAACAGTTTTATCCTTCGGTGGTTTACATCACCAAATCGAATCCCAGTATGGCTGTAAGTTCATTTTTGCTACTCTTTTGCTGTTTACTTATCGATTTGCGAACTCACATTTTGCTGCATTTTCATTGGGATTTTGCAAGAACGAAAATAGTTTATCCGTAGTTATGAGGAACACGTTTTTACGCGCTTTTTGGTAGTCGAGCCTTAATGTTTGGTCATGGCAGCTGATCATGATCGAGTTGCTTACAGCTGACATATTTTTGCTTTTCTGGACTGTTTCTTATGTAAATTGCGGGCGACCAGGTATGTCTAGGCGTGTGCTGAAACAGTGCAAAGTACAACCGTTAATAGCTTTTCACGAGTGAGTTCGGTAATTTACGCGAAAATTAACCAAAATGGTCGGAAGCTGATCAAATGCTGCTGCGTGCAATATATGCCGCCAATCGGGAATGTGATTGATCTTGTTTTTATTTAAACCGTGGTAATTAGGGTAATGAACATGCTAAACCCAGGTAATATAGACATTAGTCTTGGTTTTCATAAACAAAGGGGGGTGTTCTGCTGCAATATTGAATTGCCTTTGAATGTCCTGCAGCTGCGACTGTGCACAGTCACAACAGAATTGGACTGCAATTCCCCAAAAAAAATGTTCAAATAATTCTTAAAAATATTAGACGTGAGTAATTTTCACTCCTGTCTAAAGGTAGGCCCAGACTAATCCAGATCTCCAAATCCGCTCTTCCACTGGACCACACAGATCGAATTTTTCTTATGAGTGCGCACAACATAGTTGACGTTTTATTTCTTGTTCTCAGTTTTTTCTAGGTCTTGGCAAAGTTGGAGCGTAAACAAATAAATGTACTAAATATTATTCGAGTTCCGGCATGGACAACACAAACCGCATTTTTGCTCAATATTCGAAACTCTTTCGGGATTGCAAATATCTGATGGAGATCAGTGTGCGCAGCCTCATTGTCGTTTTATTTACGTTTAATCTATTCCGATTTGTCCATTCCGAGTCGTCTGACTGATCAAGGCTAGTCTGTACTTACCTTAGCAAACACCCTATCAATCATTATTAAGCTTCAGCGTCAGTTAAGAAACTTGGTAAATATAGCGGTTTGATATTATTCAGTTGGTCGAATCGATTAGAAAGGGGGTAACGAGAGTCTATTACAAGTATCTTTAGCTTGTGTCTTGAACACTAGCTCACATGATCCTCTTGACTGAGAAGCCATTCTACATGAAAATTTGGCTTTGCTGTTAGTTACATAACGCATTCACCATGAATGCATGAATGTGGATTATAACTCTTCTAACTTCTTTACTACCATGTTGACAAAGGTCAATGTATTGAACGACAGTGTAATTCTATCCATCCTTTAATAATATTATCAAACTATGTGGATGTATTTTCACTGTAGAGCTGTAGTTGTTTCTATGGCATTAAACCTCGATGAAGCATTCAAATGATTTAATAATTTCTGCTTTATAATTTAGGTGATGTACTTGCAAGCTTTAGTCATTGTCTTGCTAACTGGAGAATTAATGCGCAAAGTTTTCTTCGGACAACTGAGGGCGGCTGAACTTGAAGTAAGATCTAAATTGAGACGATCTTACAATACGCTCAATTGTCAGTTGGATGATTGTGAACACGATTAATCCGTTGCTTTTAATATGTCACATTGTAGCATTTAATCGACCGCTCCTGGTACGTCGTCACGGAAACCTGCTTGGCTTTCACCATATTTAGAGATGATTTCAGTCCAAAATTTGTGGCTCTCTTCACGCTGCTTCTGTTACTCAAATGCTTTCATTGGCTGGGGGATGACAGAGTGGATTATGTAAGTCAGGGTTATTACATCAACTGTTTAATTTCGATTGGTGTTTATATCCATTTCTTTGAACATGCAGATGGAGCGCAGCCCTGTTATAACGCTCCTCTTCCACATACGAGTCATTTGTACGTCTTAATATTTTATTTTTGAACTGCTTTTGTTCGTGTGATATTCTTCTCATCATGCCTTTTCTTTCACCATTTTTTTTGTAGCCTTATTGATCATTTTGGGAGCTTTAGATGGCTATTTTGTACAGCTGGCTTATTACAGTATGGTTATGAAAGGAGCATCAGTTCAATTAGTCTTTGGATTTGAGGTAATGTATCCTTCTGGTTGTTATAAAAATTGCAGCATTTACCTTGATAAGACCTCCTTGAATTTTGGTTAAACCCAAATTATAATAAGATGTAACAAATTATTTGCTAATATGAAGTTAATTATTGGAGTCCGTTTATTACTTTGGCTTAAGCAAAGAATACAATGAGAAATCTGTGATTGTTGTTGTTGTTTGGATATATTTAACGACTATGTTGTTTATGATGTCATTGAGTTTGCTTGTATTGATTTTTAACTCATTACTTTTTTTCAGTATGCCATTTTACTTACAGTCGTGGTTAATATTTTTATCAAATACATCTTACATACTGTGGATTTGCATAGTGAAAATCCTTGGGAAAATAAAGCCGTTTTTCTCCTGTATACTGAACTAGCTGTTGGCAAGTAGCAATGTATTCCTCTTCTGTAGATTTTTGCAGACAGTATGCCTGTAAACTAATATTGTTTATCATTGTTGATATGGAACATTTAAAATTGAATTTGCTGTTGAGTTTGAACAAAGCTACGTTTGGAGAAATGTCACATCACGATCTCTATTTACAGGTCTGGTGAAAATGGTGTTATACATTTTGTTCGTATTTATTATGATCAAAATACACACATTCCCATTGTTCGCAATACGTCCAATGTATCTCACCATGAGGTAAAAGGCAACGTAATCAGTAGTTTTGCAGTGTTATAATTGCACTTCAAAATGCATAAACATTCTTTTTTTTTCCGACTAGGACATTTAAAAAAGCATTTAACGATGTAATAATGTCCAGACGTGCCATCCATAACATGAACACGTTGTATCCAGATGCAACTGCCGAAGAATTGGAAACTCTTGACAATGTTTGCATTATTTGCCGTGAGGAAATGGTTACTGCCAGCAAAAAGCTGCCGTGCAACCACATTTTCCACACCAGTTGTTTGCGTTCCTGGTTTCAAAGGCAGCAGACATGTCCCACGTGTCGAATGGACGTGCTGCGATTACCCACGGGCCAAACGCGACCTGCCAACGGTGCTGCCGCTGCTGCCCAAGCTCAGCAGCAGAATCCTCATGCGGCTCCGCCCCAGATGCCGCAAATGCCAGGTTTTTTTCCCAATGGATTTCCTGGACCCTATCAAATGTGGAATGGACCAAATTTTCCCGTTGGCCCAGCACCAAATGGTGTGCCACAGCAGCCATCTGCTGGACAGTCAAACGTAGGAGCTGAGAGTGCTGGCGGTGAACCTGGAACAACATTTCCACCTTTCGGGACGGTGCCACCGCCAATGTTTATGCCACCATTTTTCTTCCCTCTCGGTGAGACTTATGTCGTGTAATGTTTACGAGTTAATGTCATTGTATTCAACATTTGCCAGTGGAAAAAACAGTTTCGTTAATTGGGAGATTGGCAAACTAATAAATATTGAGCTTGTCTTATTTTGGAGAATCATACTTGCATCCATTCGTGATAACAAACTCGTCTTTTTTAGTACCACCGCCTGTGCCAACTCAAGACTTCTCTGGGCTGACCACTGAAGAATTGAAGAAAATGGAAGGCGACGAGCGAGAACACATAGAAGCCAGAATCCAGTGCTTGAGGAATATCCAAACCCTTTTGGACGCAGCTGTTTTGCAGATGCAGCAGTACAGTCAGTTGGTGGCTGCTTTAAGGTACCAACAGATTTGGCATGACACAAACCCGACTAAGTTTGCTGCTGGCTATATTAACAAACTGCTCTCTTATCGGTGATTGCAGAATGAATGTAAGTAGCGTTGGAGGTCCTTCTACTTCTGGTCAGTTCCATTCAACTGCAAATGCAAGCTCAAGTTCTCCACCTCGGGAAACTCCTGCACCCGTGCCAGATCCTGGTAAGCATTTTTTGTTTATTCGTGCTTCTTATGCTATTTTATCACAATCATGGAATTCCAACCAATGGTGACGACGCTGATGGTCGAGTGGTTTACGTGCCTTCTTTTCGACCTTAACTAGAGGGGTTTGCTCCCCGGGCGAGGTCGGTGAGACCTATGCTAACATTAAAAAATCCACAACCAACAAACAAACAATAGTTTTTTTACGTAAGATCCAATGGTGGTGATATTTGCCATGGCTTTAGAGTTTCAGACCTGTAGAAGAGCCTCCAGTACCGATTTGTCCAGATTTTGGGGATCTTTTTATATTACAGAGCTATATTCAAAAGAAAAAATTGGAAATCATGCTTTGCGCATGACATTGCCCTAAACAGTTTTAAGCACTTGTTAAGAATGAGGTTATCATTGTCTAAGAAATGGAATGCTTGCTTTCACATCGAGTGAATTGTGAACACTTCATAGCTGTTGACTACATGACTTGTAAATGAACCATTAATGGCACTTTGTTTGGAATTGCACGATTCTGTTCATCGCATTAAGGGATGATATTCCATTTATGTATAAGAGACTTTCTTATTTAAACTTTGCTATTATACGATGTAGATTTATCAATGGCTGGAGGTGCAACTGGCTACACCCCTACACAGTCCAGTGAATCACATTCCAATGAAATGCAAGATAACTTGGACCCAGACTCCTTGGAACGACAAGAACTTCGGATGAGACGATTGCAAAAATTTGTGGAGAGTGTTCCAAAACCAGGCAACGACTAAAGTGAACCGAGTGCTATCATTTTCTGAATTTCTGCAACCATAAGTGATGGGTGTGTAATGACATTTAAAAGGTATGATTATTTAAGTTATGGCAGTGCAATCTGATCATACCTCGTTATAACTCTACCCCGTGTCCTAAATTTCAACAATGGATTCTCGCTTGGATTTTGCTCCATCCCAAACGGAGAGACATTAGAACAATGGACAAGAATGTGACTAATTTTGGGCGTGGGTGCATTGATACCGGTGGCATTTGTGTTTAAATTAATGCACCAATAAAATATTTTCAGTTCACTCTTGTATCGATAAGCTACTTTGCCATTTCCGTTGAAATGCAATTTCACTAATTTTAATGTCAAGATTGTTTACTTTTCTGACCACCTTTCATTCGCCTTTCGTTCGTGATCAGATTTGTCTTATATGACAATCTTGAAAAGGCTGTTGTTTGTTTTGGTTAAATTATTGGTATTTTTAACAAGCTTCCTAGCATTCCTTTCGGTAAGTGTAAAATTCGTCTTTAATTTACTTACATTTATGGTCGACCATCCAAAATGCAATTGAATAACAAGCGAACGTGCGGGATCCGTATTTGTTGTAAATTGTATGTAAAATAAATTTTTTGAAATTTGTTTAAATTGTGGAAGTATACCAGTCACATTTGTGGCTAATTCACTCTTAACTTCATTGTTTTTCCAAACTTGTGTTCATGGGAAATTTTAGAGAAACAAATTTGAGAAAACAGCCACAAATCATTATGATTTCTTAATAAACGAGAATAATTCACAAACATCTTAAACACAATATGAAACCTTGATTCACCCAAAGAATTCTCCCTAGAATTATGATTCAATTAACTTCAGCTATTTAGGAAATTTAAGATTCTCCATTTTCTTAAAACTAAATTAATTGGAAAAGAAAATCCAAAATCTGACGCCCAGAGATGACATTTTTTCCAAGTTTGTATTAATAAAATGGCATGTTCATGTATCAGTTCGTGGATCGCCTAAATAATTTTATTTAGAAAACAAACTGAAATGACAGAATTTGAGAGAATTGATGTTAATGTGCATATTCAATTCTCCATCTATTTAATCATTTGTTGGTCATGGTAATATGCCCTGTGGGGTAATTGGAGTCCTACCATACTGCACCAGGCGAAACCGAGGAAAGATTGCCCGGACGAAACCGGGGAAAAGTAAGCCCGGGGGAATTATGCCCGGACGAAACCGGGGGATATTATGCCTGGGGAAAGTTTTCTCGGTTTCGCCTTAAATCCAATCTAACTTCATTGTTTTTCCGAACTTTTTGTTCATGAACAAGAGTAATTCACAAACATAACACAACAACAGAACATCGATTATCCATCACCCGACAATATGAAACCTTGATTCACCCAAAATCAACAGCTGCAATGCTAAAATTTCAGGACAATATTTTCGTTTTCACGACAGTTTATAATTTTAAGATGCATTTCTCCATAGAATTATGATTCAAATCATTCAATTAACTTCAGCAATTTAGGGAATTTTGGATTCCCTATTCATTTTCTTAAAACTAAATTAATTGGAAAAGAAAATCCAAAATGAGGATCGCTAATGGATCATCTGTGTTGGTTATGGTCCTATGCCCTGTCGGATAATTGGAGTCCTTCCATACTGCACCGGGCGAAACCGGGGGGAATTATGCCCGGGCGAAACCGGGGGAATTATGCCAGGGCGAAACCGGGGAAATTATGCCCGGGCGAAACCGAGGGAAATTATGCCCGGGCGAAACCGGGGGGGGGGAATTATGCCCGGGCGAAACCGAGGGAAATTATGCCGGGTGAAACCGGGGAAATTATGCCCGGGCGAAACCGGGGGAAATTATGCCCGGGCGAAACCGGGGGAAATTATGCCCGGGCGAAACCGGGGGAAGTTTTCCCGGTTTCGCCTTAAATCCAATCTAACTTCATTGTTTTTCCGAACTTTTTGTTCATGAACAAGAATAATCCACAAACATAACACAACAACAGAACATCGATTATCCATCACCCAACAATATGAAACCTTGATTCACCCAAAATCAACAGCTGCAATGCTAAAATTTCAGGACAATATTTTCGTTTTAACGACAGTTTATAAGTTTAAGATGCATTTCTCCATAGAATTATGATTCAATTAACTTCAGCAATTTACCTAGTTTTCTTAAAACTAAATTAATTGGAAAAGAAAATCCAAAATGATGATCGCTGTGTTGGTTATGGTCCTATGCCCTGTCGGATAATTGGAGTCCTACCATACTGCACTCATTTATCTATCGATTATTTTAAAGTCCGATTCGTGCTATATCAATTTTTTTCCAAATATAACTATAAATTTTTATCGATTGCTGATTTTTTTGAAAAATCTCAGAAAAATTTCATGAACATTGTTTGATTTTGCTCTCCAATCCTTGAAAATCTATTTTATTACCCAAGCGAGTTATTCGTTATGACAAACCATTGAGTTGCATCAATGAATCAACAGTAAAATGTGTTGTTGATGTGACATTGTTGAAACTCTAAATTTATATCGATTTGAATTTGGCGGGGTTGGGATGAGGCATTTTCTGCGGCACCCTGTATGTCGCTTTGTTTTAGCAGACGATATCTAATGACGCTTCTACGAGAGACTTCTTTCACAGCATGCTAATTTTCTTGTTTTGACCGAATTTGACGTGTCCTTATTCGAAACGCGTGACTACTAGTCGTGTGCATTTTAGATCATCAGTATGTTAGCAGCTTTTTAAATTTGTCTTCACAGTTTGACTTAAACAATGCGAAGAGCACATGGACGTAAGTATTTACTCTAGTTTCTAATCAATTTTCTTACTTTTATATCTTGAATGGCTCCAAATATGTACGTGTATATCGATCATATGCCTGCATGTATAGGCATGGTGAACGATCGGCCAAAACGCTCAGGGTTGATGAAGTTTAGATGTTTTGAAGGTGTCACAGACAGTTCGTAGTTCGTGACGACAGTTGGCTTGTTGCAAATCACTGCAAACAAAATATGATTACATTCGCACCAGTGTATAACAGCTAGTCATGCCACTGGCTCAGTGATTTTTAACCATCAAAGCTCTACCAAACTTGGTGAGCCGTACTTCTGGAAAGCATATTTCTTCCAGACAGGCCTGCTTCGATCCAGAATGTATTGCCAAGGAAGAGCATGCTGCGCTGGTTCGCAAATTTGCGAAATACATGCTCATTTCTCCTTTGAAGTAGCCTACGTGATATGCTTTTAGAGCTATTCAAATTATTTCTGATACTACTAGTTAACGCCCAATAATCTGTGAATCTTGTCGATTTTGCTAGCTGACAAGACATTCAATTTGGCATTTTGGCATCTTTTTAATCATCCATGGACCAAGAGTAATTCTGGCGCCGATGGTCGAGTGGTTGCGCACTTGCCTCTCGACCCTAAATTGCAGGGCTCGCTCTCGGGGGTGAATTAACCTTCAATCATGTTTATGAGAGGTCCCATGTAATGTAGATCACTTTTGATCTCTGCACGGTAAAGATCCCTCTTGGGGGTGTAAGTCCACCTCAAAGGCAAAATTTCCAGGTAGGTGTCGTTGGCACATCCCCTCGCGTTGGTGTTTAGCATTCGTGCGCAGGATTAGAGCAACGTTAAAATTACACCATCAACTAAGAGTGATTTCAGCAAAGAGCTGCTACCGGGAACCTGCACGGAACAGTTTGACATACGTTTAGGGCGAATGACTGAATGAGATATTTGTTTTTGGTATTTTAAATTACTATAATGATCTTGACATCCTCAAGTGGTCGGTAAATAAATTAAGAAAAACGACTTCACGACCAAATTTGCTTGAAACAGCGACGTTTCGGCACCATGTGCTTTCGTTTATTATGGAGGAAGAATTGATCATGTAATTTTCCAAATTGGAAATTATTGAGGTATGTGTCTTTTCCTG
>JAQGAO010003773.1:0-16365 GCA_034697705.1 Ommatoiulus sabulosus | reverse complement strand
CATTCTTCCCTGACTTTTCCAGGTCATTTTCAAGTTCCCTGACTTTTCCAGGTTTTCCAGATCTGGGGGAACTCTGTTTTAATCTGTGATTTTGAATTGCCCGCGCTTCTGCATGCTCGCAGCGCCTAAAGCGGTATTTCTGCGCATCATCGATTTACCCAAATGACGTAGGAGCCACTAGATCCTGAGGCGCACCAATGCTCCTATTGGCTCACTAGCGAGCCCTCCGTTAGAAAGGAGGAAAGCATCCTCATCACGCTCTTCTATTGAAGTGATGTTGCCACTGGAGTCAGAATGATGCTGTTGGAATAGTTGCCATCATTCCCGCCTTTTTCCACTGCCAAACGCTCGGATTTTTCTATTTCCTGCATCGTTTCGGTTTGAAATTCGTCGACAAAATGGCCAAGACTGATAGGTTGCGGAGTCGTTGGGTTGATCTGAACGCTGGGATTGCCGATGAAATCACCCACAAATGGTGGCGACAGATAGAAGATCATTATGGCGAATCAACGGCTCGACATTACCATACTTTGGTGCATTTGGAGGAGATGTTTGAGCATTTCGAGTTCTGTAAAGAGAAATTAAATGCGCTGAACGAGGTCGCCTATGCCATTTTTTTCCATGAGTGAGTATCAATGCCATGTTGTTTTGTAAACGACCTTGTGCGTATTGAATAGAACGTACAGGGCGGAACATAAGTTATTGCGTGGGTATGGAAGGATTGTTGAGTAAAATCGACGAAAATTCATTTTTATATTATCAAACAATTCGAATTATGTAAAGTTAGGCCTTCTAGAGAACTTTAATACGTGTTGAAAACTTAAAATTATTTATTGAAATCAAAGTAATAACCTGTAATCACTCGCGTCATTTATGACCAGAAAAATGACGTCAAAATGTCCCTTCTTTTGGTTTTTTTGATGAAAAAAGGACAATATGCTGACGTGTTTTTTACAAAATGACAATCGAATTAATCAAGTTAGGCATTCGAGATGTGTTATAATTAAGTGAAACCAAAGTAGTAACCTGTAATCACTTGATCGTCCACGTAACAAGATGACCAAAAAAATGACGTCATTTATGACCAGAAAAATGACGTCAAAATGTCCCTCCTTTTGATTTTTTTTTTATAAAAAAGGACAATTTGCTGACGTGTTTTGACTGATCATTTTCCTTCCAAAAAATGACGTCATTTTTTAAAAATGAACAAAAAATGACAATCGATCAATTATGTCAAGTTAGGCATTGGAGATTAAAATTCTTCAGTGAAACCAAAGTAATAACCTGTAATCACTCGCATAGCACATGTAGCAATTAAGATGGCCGAAAAATGACGACAGTGAAGGACGTCATTTATGACCAGAACAATGGCGTCAAAATGTCCCTCCTTTTGACGTAATTTTTTATCAAACAATGACAATTTGCTGGCATGTCCTTTTCTGTGGAAAGGACGTACGTTTTTTAAAATGAACAAAAAATGACGTCATCTGCTGACGTGTTTTTCAGTGGTCATTTTTCTTCCAAAAAATAACTACGTCCTTCAGAAATGACGTCATTTTTTAAAAATGAACAAAAAATGACGTCAAAAAGTCGTCATAGACTTGGTTCAATAAAATGACAAAAATTTAATATTGACGAAGGGAAACAATACAATATGTAGAAATTATACATTGTCAATAATGCGCACTTTATGTTTGCACAAAAAACGTCATTTTTATTCAGCTTGTTACCTGGGCGATAAGCACTCCCATTTCAAGCCTAGAGCCTGCAGCATGTCTTACCACTTCCATGATTTCCCCAGTTTGGCATCATGCACTTAGCAAAATAATGTGGCTCTAAATGAAATTAATTAGTGGTCTTTGATCATTTAATTCCTCTATGCTTTATTGCTAAATATATAATTTTATGATCATTGCATCACTCCATTAATGTATGATAATTGTATTAACTTAATTTCAGAACTAATTAATCGGCTTCTGCAAACTGTAATTTTTCATTATCTTTCGAAATATTAAGCACCAAACGTAAAACTAATGTTAGGGGTACTCAGAAAAAAGCTTTATGGATGGCACTTTTGGCTGTTGTGAAGTCACCTGTGTGAAATCGACATGCTAAAGTTTAAAAAAGTCACTCAAAGATATCACTGTTTTTACACCATTTAATGCATTCTTTTGACCAAAAGTGCTTTTCGTAAAGTTGCTGTCTGAGTGCCCCTCTTATTGCATTTCAGTATAGTCTACGATCCGAAATCGTCTAGCGAAAACGAAGAAAAGAGCATAGAGCTGTTTGAAAAATTCGCCCAGGATGCAAAGATTCCAAAGGTAGGATTTTATTTTTTGTAATTATTCAATGAAGTTTTGCGGAAATTGAGTTTTTAATTGTACAGTAGATGTTGGAAAAATGTACATGCACTGTAAGTAAGGATATTTTTTATGTACAAATTAGAAACTGCATCTTTAATATTTTGTATGTATGCTCGTATGTGGCAGTGTTGAAAAAGTCAAATTAAAAAGTGTAAATTCGATAAAAGTAAAAAATACCTTTTCCAATTTAAAATTTCGTTGTTTAATTAGTGCATAATTATGACCTGCTTGAATAACATCGCGCAATAAAATAACCTATTCATGTCTATTTTCATTATTAATGACACTGTTGTCCAGGGATTTGATAGTTTTATTCTCATCCTTGCATGCAAAATCTTTAGGAATCCAGCCTTTTAAAGAATGTGATTCACCTTATTTCTTTAACGACCACCCATTTGACAGAAGAGCACAAGCAGCTTGAGGTTTATGGCGAAGAGGACCAACATTATTTTTTGGATTTTGATATGGCTATTTTAGGAAGCACAGCAGGACGTGAGTTTTATTATGAATTGAAGTAAAAAATCTTATATCCATGATGCTAGAAATTTCAGAAGCAACTCCTGAAATAAATAATTAGGAAACTTTATTTTTCCATGATGTTTGATCGGTCATCTACGTTTCCTTTCGGAACATTTTTTTTCATTTTTTTTTTTAAATTACAGGCAATTTTAACCCTTGCATAACGAACGCTCAGCTTAAGAACATTTCCTTAAAAGGAACTTATGACCCTTTCCTCGAGTTACAGAGATTTCCACTTTTACGAACATATGTACCTTGCTTGAACTGTGGTACCTTTCAAAGCATGTTTAAAATGGACAATTTATTATATGGTGCGTGCCCTCTGCGTATAAACTGACAGAATGCCTCAGGATCTCAAGATGCAGACTCAACTCAGTAACAAATCACACATAAAATTGTTGAAATAGGAGCGCGAGAGCAAATTTAGAAATGTATGCTGATGATGGAAATTGAGTAAGGTGGCTTAGTCTGAGGTTAGCATTCTAGCAAAACTAAAAAGGCTCTAAAAGACTTGGGAGGTAACGACTCAAATGTGTAGGTGTCCATTGACCAGATTTTCCAAAAAAGTTGATTATAAACTTTCAAGTTTGAACAGGCAAGAACGAATTATTTATTTTTACATTAATTCCTACAGAATAAAAAACGAAATTAATGATAAATCAAAATTATTGATTCAAAAAAATCAAAATTTGATGGCTTTTTAGTTTCAATTAATTTTTTTAATTATCATGGGAATGCAACGAATGTTAAGCCTGAGAATAAATGAGAATGATACGAATCTACATCGGGGGGAAAAATGTGGCTTCCGAGCAAGTATAATTTTATTTGAGAAGCTATTTCTTGAAATTCCAAGCATTACTGGCATACAGTAGGCTATATATGTTTTTTTAAACGCCCAGAATGAAATTTATATTTTAATTGGTATGAATTATAGATTATGATAATTATGCTGGGAAAATTAGGCAAGAATACAGTTTTTTACCTGAAAAGGATTATAAGCGTCTACGAGCAAAGGTGAGCATGTCTGCATGAAAATCAAGCTTGCTTACTCTGTATCAACTGCACATTATTCAACATCGTTTTAATTTCTGTTCATCTGCCGTTTTACGATAGGTGCTTAAAAGTTTTCTGCAAATTCCCAAAATTTTTGCCACCAAGGACTTCCACGAAAAATACGAAGCACAAGCCAGAAGCAACATTCAACGTGAAATTGGCCAACTTAGCTCCTCGTCGTAAGAGCCTTTTAAATTTGAGGACACAGGTAAAATAATGGCAATTTTTTTTTATTATCGATTCATTAGCATTTAATAAATAATAAAATATTCGGCCACACATAATTGTAAACCAGCAAACAATGAATACTACTACGCCGCAGTTTGCAACTTGTGCACGTTTTTTTAAATGTCTTTATGAAACAAATGAAAACAACTGGTTCTAACGGTCACATGCGTGTTTCGGGCGTATCCAACTTCAGCTGGCCTCCTTAACCTGAGTTTAAAAAAATGTTCATGAAAGATATCAAGAGTTAAAAATTTTACGTTTGCCATGTATGAAATCACAAATCGCCACCTACTTTTCCAAGTTTATATAAATATCGGGCATATTACCAACAAAGTTGCATGAGTTTTTTTATTAAATATTTTAGTGAATTAGCTGAAAACCTGTTATTTCATTATTTTATTTAATTACTTGATAAATTATTTCGAATTGATTTTTTTTAAATTTATTTGAATGCGATGATTTGATGAAAAAATATACAAAGTTCTACGCCAACATACTGAATCCCAGTCTCGCTCATAATAAAAAAAAACAGTGTAATATGCCCAATATCGGTGAATTATAAAAGCATTCCAAAACGAGACCACTTATAAAAATCCGCACAGTAAACACTTCAAAAATTCTCGTAAAAACTGCAAGATTCAATGTATAACTTCCAAAAGTGCTATTGGGACGCGCAAGATTCCAGATCTTTCCCAAGCGTTGAGAGAGGTATGAGGCGTTGAATTTGGAAAACTTGTCCGCTTGTCATTGCCTTTTCATTGGGTCCTTGATAACCTTTTGTTGAAAGTGAAATTTGTTATACGTGTCGTTGTCCTGTATGAACTTGCCATATTAAACACCATTGCCTTAAAAAGTCTCGCATTTCGCATCGGTGCCAACATTTTTAAAGGCTGTTAATGAAACTTTAAATGAAACAAACATCTTATTAACAGTGTTATTGACAAGATTCAAATCAAAGAAGCCATAATAAAGTTACGAACACAAGCTAGGGAGTTGGCAAATTATTCGCACGATTGCATTAGTACGAACTAGTTCATTCTTTCGTCACTTATGCCATTATCAAAAAAAAAATCATTGGATGGCATCATTGATGAATCTGTTCTAGTGCTACATTATGTTTGTCATCATTAGTGATCCAGTTTGCAAAAGATCCTTTTTACTCAATTAATGATCAGCACTATATTTGATTATGGATACAAGAGTATTTTAAAAATATTAAATTCGTAAGGACATTTGGATACTTGGTCTAAAACGAAATTTTATTTGAGAAGTACGACTGATTTGCCAACTCTGTTGTACTGCTAGCAAGCAGTTTGCAAACATAAAAAAAAGTGGTAATACAATGCAGTCAAATCCTGTCAATTCGAAAACCAAAGCGCCAGCAAATAAGTTTAAACGAGTCTTAATTGTTTGTCAGAATGGAATTGAAGACAGTTCATTTAATAAAAACCGAGAATTGATCAATGATAGTTGAAACGTGCCTTTGAGAATCTGTATTAGAAAGCAAAAATTCTTTCGAAGTAGGAAAAATTAAATGCATAGAAAGAGTGTGCGCGTTCCATACCATTGTGTGAGAATAGTTCAGAATGTCTCCAAATTGATGATTAAAAAACTGCTAAACGCCATCTCGTTCAAATTACCAAGAGTTGACTGCATTTCACAAGAACATAGTGAATGCCGCAGGCTTACTACCGATCAGGTCACTTATATTAATTATTCTTAATTGTACAAATTATGACAACTCATTGTTCATTCCCTAGAAAACCTTGAGATTTACGCACTGTTCAAAAGGTTACATTTCTACACACTAATGATTAGTGCTAGCCAAATTTCCAGGGAAATGGGAAAGAGTCGAGCTTTGCTGGTCGTGGACAAATCTACTTTCAGCTTATAAAATGTAAGATTTTTATCGGTCATAATCATCATCGTTAACCATGGGCGCAATGCCCGTTGGTGTCATAGACCAGAGCTTATAAGACTCCGGCAGTACTATCATAAATTTTGCTCGAAACAAATTATGGAAATGAGATGCAGGGCCCACGAATTAGGTTTCGGACATCTCTGCAAACCGAGTAAATGTAGGCATTGTAACTGGCATTTTCAAGAGTTAAACGTTCGTATTCTGAGATCATGAAGCGATGGTAATGCAATGCCGAGGTAGCTCAACCCATTTCCATAACACTGGCAACTCTGAAAAATGCGCATTCCCTCCTGCTTTGTCGATTGGCCCGTTTCTTTCGGTAACTAACGCTCGTATTGCGAGTGCATACAACCAAGCGTAGCTCCTAAAGCACGGCTTACGTAAAAAAAAGAAGAAAAACCAACAACAACGAATCACTTGTGAAACTGAATTTCTTCGTCGAAGACTAGCATGAGGCATATTAGTTTTGGTGTGGAACAGCACAACGTTGTGGGGGTCGGGGGGAGTGGGGTTCTTCTTAATCCGAATCAGCGGACTTCAACTAACGTATGCATGTTGCCTTCGCACAGGAGTCAAGGGCATCTGCGGTGGTGGAGGAGGAGGTATCACAACGTCTTTGCAGATCTTCTGCGTCATTTCCCGCTGCAAATGAAAAGTATAAATCACTGCTCGTAGAGGAACGGCTGGGGTAAGTTCTTAAAAAAACTTGACTAAACAATTACCAGTGGTTCCAGCTCTTTGATACCCACTAGGCTAAACTCGGTGACAAAATAATAGAAGTGTTTGTAGCACGTGTTAACGTGGGCTTCCTGAAAACAGACACAATTTTTACAGGCATTTAGTTAAAAAATGCTGCCGTTTCAGATTGCTTTGACCGCAGACTGCAACGTTCTCGCAGAATACTCGAATTAACTTACGGCGCCAATGGCCACGAGCCGGTCAAAATGGTGGATGTAAACGTGCACGAACACCCGAAAAAGCCTCGTCAGAATTTTTTTGCACATCGGGACGAAATTCTTGGGGAACGGAGTATCTGGAATAAATATGCGCATCAATTGCTGCTCTTGGATGCCCACAATTGGTTGCGCAAATGGCACTCACCGACTTTAACGGGAAATAAGCATTCGTTGTTTATTTGCTCTTCCGACCAATCCATTAGCAGGGAGATGTAATGAGGGGCTGGTAAGGGTGTTGGCTTCTTGTACCGTTGCCCATCTGCCCACAGGTATTCAAATCTAACCGGAATTAAGAGAAGGGATATCATTTTCAGCTTCTGGATGGCCACAAAACTCTTTTTAGGAGAAAATACACGATGAAATGCTCACTTCTGTCCGCCGCTCATCGTGGGGCAGCTCTCCTCGGTGCAGTAATCGGATATCGTTCCATAGATCAGGTTAATCCGATTAAAGAAGTCCACGACTGAAACGTTGAAATTGTACAGAAAGTTTAATTTTGATAGAATGTACTGCACACACCCTGTGCTAACTGGTAATTAATTTGGCATGGCCACGACCCTCTTTATCAATAGCTTCTCAGTCATATGTTGGGTGTGGAATTGTTTCCATCACCTTTTTTTTTTTTCCACATGTCACGGACAGAGCTTAATCAATTTTGATCCTTATTTGTATTTTTTTTTTCAAGATTTCTGTGTAAAAGATTAAGACAGGGCGAGTGGAATCGCATACATTTTTGTAACATAATTATAACGTTCCTCGAAGCACCGCTAATTACGAGGTATTATGGTGGAATTACATTGACTATCCCCTCGCAGTGTCAAACACTTCATTTTGGAAATCCACAGTCTTCTCATGAAAGTTTTAGCAATTAGTTTCAGGGCGTTTTTCCTGTTTTCAATAATTTCGCAGATTATAATGATCAACACTTGGTCAGTATTTAGTTGCATCATTGTTCGCATGATAAATAATCGCTGTCGCAGAAATTGTGATGACACTTACAATCTTGGAGATGATAATCAATGAAATTGTCATTTTCCTAATTGAGCAATAATTGGGAAATGTGAATTTATGCAACAAAGTAGGTTGGGTGTTACAGGATGTCCAATAACAAGAGCGCCAAAACCCATGCCATTTGACTTTGCGGAACGAGCACTGACGATTTTTCCTAGGAAATTGCTGTAAGGGGGAAGTAGGCTCTTCCTCAAAGTGTTCGTAGCTCTGGAGCATACAGTATGCATTTTTTTTCCGCTAAAACTGCGATAGTTTTTATGGAAATGCAATAAAGCCAGCTTATTATTTGACGGAAACTAACGAGCAATATAAAAACGAACATGCGCATTATATTACACGACTGTGGCGTCGTAAATTTTAGGCAAATTGGCAAATTTCCATTGCATCGTTCCTCGTGGGAACACGCGAGCTGGCAATGAATCTAACCTAATCCATAGCAAATATGTGGGTTTTGATCCCCGGCTAATTTTTGGCTGGCATTTCCACGTTTGGCACATACTGTAAATCAATTTCTCATTTTAACTTGTTTTTACACAATTCTTGTTTATGGCAATTTAGCTACAGCCCCTATACCCGCAAAGGGCCGCAATGATACTAGATGTTTGAACATTTATCAATTACAAAGAATAATTGTTTGTTAAAAATATTTTTTTATTTTACCTTTTGTGGTACGATTAGTCTGCCGCTGAAATACTTCTTATACAGGGTTGCCCGAGAAATTTCATTTTCAACTTTCCTGACTTTTCCAGGTTTTAAAAAAATTTCCCTGACCAATGACAACGTCAAAAATTGGCATATTTGGCAAAATCTACACAGGAAAATATTTTTGAAAAATTTGCTAATGACCATTTTGAAAATTACATGTAACATGGAAAAGTTTTAAAAATGTACAAAAATTTGACAATTTTTTATTCGGAAAATGTTGAAAAGTTGTCCTCGGAAAACGTGGGAAATTTTGTCGGAAAACCTGGGGGTACCCTGTTATAAAACAAAATCCCCAGTATACTGTATTTCAATTTTTTTTTTTTTTTTTTTTTTTTTGCAAAAATCCAAAATCGAATCATTTGAGCTGCCCATTTGATTTTAAAATCTTGCAAAGTCAATTGTTTTATATATTTTTTCTTATTGTATAAGACAAATATAATTTTCCACACATTATGTTTGCCCAAGCAATAACCAACTTCACGTAAAAAATCAAGTTAATTTTCAAAATGTGAGAAATAAACGTGAGCATTTTAAATTTTTTAACGAGAACATGTCGGCGGCAGACAAACGTTACTCTAAAAATTAAAATATAGCTTCATCTAGCAATACTTCCTTAAAACAAACGGATTTGTAAACAAAAACTTAGCATTTGTGGGCCCACATCTAGATCGAATGATGCACACCACATTTTTTCCCCCTGGCACATCTCATAGTGTACGTGAGGAGGGGATATTACATCTTGTTCAAGCTAACTTTGTTTATTTTAACCACCGATTCACATACAGTAAATGGAGTTTGTTGCATTGCAGCTGGCTAGATGTCTGTTTATTGTGAATTCTTACCGTGCACTGCTAACCAGTCATTGAAATCCTCTCCCTGGGGTAAACGCACTGCCAGTCGTAAATTTAAACCCGAGTTTAAAGATGCTTGCGCTTGTTTGTGCAGAGAATGCTTCAGAGTACCTGGCTGAAAATTCTTTTTTGGCTTGAATGTCTGAAAACAATAAAAGCAAATTTATTCACATGTTTATAGTTAGGGTAGGTCAACCATGCATTGTGTTGTTTTTTTTTTCTTCAATATATTGACATGACCTGATCTAAATTTTTCATTGACATCTTCATACGTAGAAAAATGCCAACATGATACCAGATGTCATGTTACGTATCGCTAGTATTTTTTTCACATTCATTTTGTTGCGAATAACGTGTTTTTTTTTAAAAAAAAATACGAATTTGGCCTTCGATTTTTGAAGGTGAGGTATCGCTGCGAGCGATGTTGTAAGAAGCATTTAAGGTCAAACCCCGGCTCGAATCGGCCAGAAAAATGCCACAGTGTTCGGGAGGAGTATACGCTTGCCAGGAATTATTTCCGAACAAAGTTCAATCGAAGGAATATATGATAAAAAACGTACTTACTCTCCCTTTTTGGAAAAAATCAATGAAATTCAGCGCCATCTTGGACAAGGTTCCATCCGCAGCAATGACGTAATCCTTTGCTCGGAATTATTTCAGGCGAAATGTAAACACTCGGCACAAAAGGATAGGGAACGGTTTTTAACGCAAACTCAACTGAAATCTAAACAAACAGGTTTGACGCACGTCAGATAAAAGCATCTACTGAAAAGCACCACAGGTGACCGTTTTCGGAACATTGGCAAACGCCCTTCCCCGCTAGGTCGTCCTTGATTTCACTTCCTACGAAAAAATGACATTGATGGCTAATTGCTTTTTAATCATGGCTTGTTTTCTGGTGTTTTCCGATAGTTTATGATTGGAAATTGCTAGGCGTTTACGCAATTTGGCAAATTAAACGGCGCCGTTTAGTTTTATTTGACATTATATTTGTGGGGGTTTTGTTTCCAAGAGATGCATCATGGGATGGAAAAGACAGTGTTGTCGTGCGCGACATCCCAGAATTTGCAATCTAGTTTTTTGGAAACAGTTTCATCGAATTCGTATTTATTAAATAATATCGGCGTGGAAATTCTTGCAATTACGAGCGATTTATCCATTGAGATTCAACAAACTTAAAAAACTTTCTTCTAATCAATTTATCTTAACGAGGCTAGATCGTCATTTACTGACCACCATAAACTTAGGTAAAGAGAACCTCTGGGGTAGATCCTGACTACGGACATCAAGCTGAACGCTTACGACCCACTTCCCAAGTTTTCCAGCGGGTTCTCATTTTTACATGGAGCTCATGCTGGGACATCGAATGAGACTTTGCTCTTTAAATCTAGTTCAGTGAAGTGGTTTGGCTAAACCAAAATTGAATAATTTAAAACTATTGAACGTACGACCACGATTTGATGATATGCTTCAGCTGTTGACAACGGTGTTCGATAGTTTAATCTAATGCGGAACGCTTTTGTCTTTTGTTCAAGTAAGTATTCTCAAAAACAGCTGCTTGAATTTTAAGTGCTTGCTCTCCATATGCATGTCATAACTATGCGTAGGCCGTTTCGAGAAAAAATAATGTCCTGTAAATGTTTCCGCGGAATTCTCTTCACAGAATTATGCTTTAGTTATGCTGCTAGATAAAAAAAAATATTTATCTTGCGTTAGAGCACGTTACATTTATATTTTTGACCATCCGGCATATGCAGGTGGCAGAATTAATTCACTTTTATTTGTATACAGTTGATTTGATCGTTGAACTGGTAAGTTTGACCAGAAACTATGTCCATGCTTAAATTCGACCATAAACGAGCTTTTACGTTTAGAATTTTAGACCATATGCACACTCACGGTACGTTTGTTGGTACATGTTCTTTACCTTGAAAGTGACTCAAAAAATTACGTACGTAATGTGCTCAAAAAACCTTTTTTGAGCACATTACGTAATTAGTTCCATGATGAATATTGTGGATAGGTCATGTGAGGTTAAATATAGCTCATTTTAAATTTCCTAAATTGTGGAGTACTACTCAAAACTTTTGACATACGAGATAGAATATTAAAAATCAAGCTAGAACCTTTACGAATGATATTCCAACTGAAAAAGTTGTGAAGATTATAGGATAATGATTTTTTTGTTATATTTAGTAATGAGGATTGTAAATTTGTTTTAAAACTACATGTATATACAGACTAGCTTCCACAATTTTTTTTGGTAAATTTGCGAAAGCCCAATATCTTTGGGTCGAGACACTGTCGCATAAAGTAACATGTTCTGGGAATACTTTCCACTTCGGCAATAGAATAAATACTTTCAACCTTTCATATTTGCATGTTTTCTCAGCAATATCTCATTGAAATTATGAAATCATTACATCTGTTTGTGATTCGTCAATTTTTGTGAAGTATTTACCGTATATACAAGCGTGTTTTTCAGCCACATGCTTCAATTTTTATTTTTTATGAACGAAACATGCAGGAAGGATTTTTACTATCATCTAGGCCAAAATTTCATGAGTGGAACGAATTCCCAAAAAAGACTGTCATGAAATCTAGATGCACATGTATATATGTTCATATATAATGTGTAATTAATTTACACACGAAAAGCGATAATGTGTTATAATCACATTTTCGTAAATAAGGAGTTTTTAAGTTGTTATTGCCGAACGATTTAATTATTTATGGACATAAAAATGCGAAAATTTTAACTTTGAGTATATATACATGCAAGTGCCTTGCCAAAAAGTGGTGCATTTTTGTTGTTTAGCTGTTTTTTTTTCAAATTACGTTTTTGCTTCAATCACTATGCAATGCAGATTTTAGTTCTAAGTGGAATCGCTGATCTTAAACGAATTTCAGTAACCATTAAACGTCTAATAGAGCTTGTAATACTTTTTCTTACCCCAGGCTTGCTTATGTAGTTGTCTGAAACCATGGCGGAAGAAAGTGGAATGTATGCTCCGGAAAACGATGACTATGATGATAGTAGCGACGAACCGCGGCCGCTGGAAAGATGGGCACCAGTTGGGGCAAACGACGTTGACGATTTAAGTCCTTGCACATTAGAAGAATTCAAGTAAGATTGTACTACAGTTCTGTGTAATGCCACTTCAAATGCATTCACCCATCATTTTATTTTAAAAATGCTTGAATAAGTTACAGTAAGTTATATGTACCGCTTGATTTTTATAACCATTACCATGTTTTATTTAGATTGTGTTGGAGGTAAAAATCTGAGTTTATGGCATTATATGGTAAGATAGGTGGGCGCTTTCAAATGAGCGTATTTCCGGTGACCTTGGAATGTAAGTTCAAGCTCATTGCGTTACTATCTTCTAAACCGTAATAGTTATAGCAAAATGTTTAATTAGAAAGTTGTAGAGCATCGTGAAGTCAGTTTAATGAATGCATTTTCGCAATTTTATTATTAATATTCACGTTCCAAAAACATTTTAGTTTCTTTAATGTTTGCTAACCTGCAAAGCAGTATTGTAATGCGGGAAAGATCGTACTTCAATATTCGAGGGCAGGCCAATTCACAGATTAAGCATTGATACTGAGTGAATAACGAATGTAGAAACACTGATTAGTGCAATACCTTGACCCCATAACATGTGCTTTACATGAATGTGATTGAAAATGTTGCCATTTCGTAATTCACCCGGTTTCAATGCTTAATCTGTGAATTGGACCTGCCCCCGAATATTCCAGTACGAACATTCTTGCATTGCACTGCTGCTGTGCAGGTTAGCAAACATTTAAGAAACTAAATGTTTTTTGAAACGTGAAATGCACCCATTAAACTAATTCCACGATGCCCTACAACTTTCTAATTGAGCATTTTGCTCTTAACTATTACGGTTTAGAGGATGGTAACGCAATGACCTTGAAGTTGCATTCCACGGTCACCGGAAATAGCTTCATTTGATAGCGCCCACCTGTATTACCATAATACCACAAACTCAGATTTCTACCTCCAACATAACCAGAAATAATCGAATGGAACCAGATTTAAAACTCACCCGGTATGTACTTTGCGAATTTTAGCTATCGGAGTGAAACAGAAAGGTTGCGCCATTTGGAGGATGAACAAGAACAGCTGAATGCATGTTTGCTAGCTCTCACTTCCCACTTTGCACAGGTGCAATTCAGGTTGAAGCAAATTGTGGATGCCTCACCTGAAGAAAAGGAGGTGAATATTGAGACCCTAAAGCATTAGTTATGACCTTAGATTTAACGTTGCTAATCCAAGCCACTGTGACATGTTATGAACAGGATTTGTTGAAAGCCTTGGAAGAGTTTGCTTTTCGGGGAATTCCAGATACCAGAAATTGCACGCTGAAGTCATCGGAGTATGATCATCATACCGAGGAATTGGTAAGTTGAAGATGCTTCGAAGTGCATGTGGTCAAAGTTTTAAATTTGTTATAAAGCTGCAATAAGTACCTGGGCTGTTCATATCTTGATAGCTTTGATGCAAAGTCATAAAATTTGTTGGTTTCATATGTTCATATAATTTCAATTTTTATGGAAATTAATATTTATTTGATATTTTGATATTTTTTCATATAGCCGGAGTTCAAATTAAATCAGCAACGTGAAAAGCAGAAAGAATTAATCGAGCAATTAAAAGTGCAGCTGGAAGAGCTTGAACACTACGCATACGAGGTCGGAGTACTTTATGATTTATCATCAATAAAAGGGACAGTTTTACACAATTATTAAACCAAATTTTTATTTTTGCTATGCAGAAATTTGCTTTTCAACTATCAGTTTTTGAAAATATAAATATGCCCAAAAGATCCCAACTACTGTCTGTATGAATTGTTGGATTTTTGTCCAGTATCTTAATCAGTACTTTTAAAATTTAAATTTATGATTGAATAAGGTTGGAATGAACAGGAAAACTATTCTTTTAATACTATTTAAATTTGTAATTTTGGTTTATGTAAATTTACTTTTGGCAATGTTATTGCAAAACCCCGGCAAGCTTTAAAATATGGAAATAGTTTTATTTAAGTTACTTAACATGATTTTGATTTTTTTCCTGTTTTTTACTTTTTTTCCCCTATATATGTTATTTGAGTATTCTACATTATTGAGACAGGTTCCCCAGACCTGGAAAAGTTAGGAAAGAATGGCTTATTTTGAAAAAGTCAGGGAAATTCAACGCAGTCATGGCGATCCAAAATTAATACTTCTACATGGTTAGCTCAAGGCCCATTTTCTGAGAACAAATTTGAAATTTTTACCATTTTCAGTGTAAAAATTTGCAAAATTATCTAGGTTTTCCGAGTACAACTTTGCAAATTATTATTCGGAAAACCTAGAGAAATTTGCAAATTTTTACACGGAAAACGAGGAAAATTTTGCAAATTTTTACGTTGTAAGAAAACAATCATGATGATTTCAACAATAAGAACTGAAGTGTTATCGAAGTTTGGATGAAATCCTACCCCGCGTATTCCATCTTTGAATTTCCTGCTATAACGTTCAATTTGCAAAATTCTCTGGGTTTTCCGAGTAAAAATGTGCGCAATTTTCCTCGTTTTCCGTTTAAAAATGTGCAAAATTCTTTAGGTTTTCCGAATAATAATTTGCAAAGTTGTCCACATTTTCCGAGGACAAATTTGCAAAATTGTCCACGTTTTCTGTGTAGAAATTTGCAAAATTTTCCACGTTTTCCGTGTACACATTTTCAACATTTTCAAACATTTTCCCTGAAAAGTATTTTCCGGTGTCGATTATGCAAAATATTTCCATTTTTACAAATTGTCATTGGTCAGGGAAATTTTCGGGAAGTGCATGTACTTTCATGCAACTGTTTATGTACTTTACTTCCAAACTTCTGGACCAAGTGTTGCGATCAATGATGGAATGTAGGAATGCAACTAAAGCCAATTATGTACAAATAGTAGCTGAAAATCAGTTTTATTATTGGTACTCAGATAGCACTCACTTGCAGCTTTACAAATGACTGCATTTTGGCAGTCGTAAAGTCACGTGTGCAAAAGTAATGCATTAATTATTGGTTTAAAACCAGCGATTTTTTTTACCTAATAAAAAAATTTGCATATGCTGTTTCATGACTGCCAAAAATGGCATTCGTAAGTCTTCCATCTGAGTATCCCTTTTGAATGTATCACATCATTTGCAGAAACATAAGAAAGAACGACGAGCTTTCCAGCATAAAACTCGTGCATTGCATGTTTGCTACCAATCAAAAATGTTCCATCCAATGTCCAAAAAACGTTCGATTAAATGTCCGAAAAATGGGTCATTTTTAATGATTGACGTCATCAATTAAAATCCTGATGACGTCATCCAGTGCACTTCTGATGATGACAATTTTAAAATTAATAGTAACGTCATTGATGCGTTTTTTTGATACGTCATTCAAACCAATCGAAAATCGAACCAATCATTCATTAAAATTCAGATTATGACGTCATTTGTTTAATTATGATGACGTTACATATTCCTTAAATTCTGATGATGACGTCACCATTTATAATGCAGCTCCAGATGTAATGTTACGTTTTAAAAATTGCAGGACATCACAGCTATCCTCCGGTGTCTATTTTACAGGGTTCCCCCAGACCTGGAAAACCTGGAAAAGTCAGGGAACTTGAAAAGTCAGGGAAGAATGGTTTAGCTTGAAAAAGTCAGGGAAATTCAACGCAGTCATGGCGACTCAGGGCCCATTT
>JAQGAO010003772.1:0-16372 GCA_034697705.1 Ommatoiulus sabulosus | reverse complement strand
GGAAAAAAAACCCGGCGATTAATCGAGGTAGGCGGCTATTGCGGGTCCGGCGCTTAATTCCGTATTTACGGTATAACGATAAATCAATTCAAACAACCTGTATTTTAACCAACTTTTTCAAATAATAATTCTCTTGTATTGGGGAAGGTTTACGGTAACATTCACTATAGGCATGATTCAAATATAGTGCTTCAAATATTGAAGGACTGTTATCAAGCTTAAGGGCATTATTACGATGAACTGGTTTTTGCGTAAAGCTTGAGTCTAGGTTATTTCGCTACACATATTCATAAAAGATTCTACTTAATCTTACCCGCAAAAAATTGCATGTAATAGTTATGCAAAAATTATTTCCAAATATCGAGGGAGCAACTCTGCCACTGCACGAAGAGTGCGACGGCACGTGATGCGCAAAATGTATCGGTTCATCAATATTGTATTTCAAATACTTTTAATGACTTAGTGCAAAATCGAAGCGTGGCGTGGCTTAAGTTGTTTTTCGTCTAGTTTTCCAAAGGGAAATCAAACTTTTTCTAGTTGCACGTAATAATGGTTTTGGCTTTATTGCGAAATTATCATATTGCCATCAAGCGTTGCTCGCTCGTTCGCTGAGCATTAAAATATGAGGCCATGCGCATCCGCGTGCATGTTTAGGCATATAATGAAGATTGAACAAGTCATATTATTTTGCACGAATGGCCCAGAAAGATGCCCGAAGTAGGCCCACATTTTAATTAGATCATTGTATAGCAAGATTTCTTGCTGTTTTATTAATGAAAGGCAAGACCCTAAAAATCGAATTCGCGTTTTGTAATCATGTGTTATTGCAAGAGGGACTTTGAGGGATGTTTGAAATCTACTCGGCATAGCTGCTTACAAATGCTTTAGTGACGTTTTTGAACTTTAGGGCTGATTGCATCTTGCGCTTAATGCTGCTCATAGCAATTTTCCACAATGTAAAATTTCGCTTTTAGCGTCATATAGTTAAAAATTCAAATTTACTTTACCATTGTGTAACTATAGGTATGTATAATCTACCTTCTTCCACTTATAAATTCAATGCTCAAACGTCATCTTTCATTCTTCAAATTACCAAGCTTTGGCATTCATGGCAACGTACATTACGTTGCTGTTTTTCTTATACTTAAAAACGTTTTGAGTTCACAAGTCTACTCCATTGCGATGCCCGTCTTCTTTTATTCTACGCGCGTATACTATACAGTAGGGTTAACACAAATGAAATATACTTTCAACATTGAATTAAAAAACTATTGAAGTTATGTGCTTTCACCTCGCATGTTTCTGTTGGTATTAAACCCTCCAAGTTTGATTCGCTTCAATGACGTCAACGTACCTTCCTGCAGAACTGCAAAAACGAATCACGAACGCAGTTTCTGAAGTTACTATAAGAATGTGCTGGCAAGAAGTGTTTGGGATGAATTCGACTATCGCCTTGATAGGATGATAAGCGGGTGCGCACATGGAGTATCTTTAACTCAAAGATGAAATATAGACATACATCATACCAAAGATGCACAACATAAGTCACACGGCAGATATCTAACAGGTATATTCGAATTTATTCCTGTGTACCTCTTGCCAACATATTCTTTGTAACTTCAGGAACTGCCTTAGTGATTCTTTGTCGCACTATGAAAAAGAATGGAATTACAGTACCTTCAGAAAAATGCGTTATGAATGCACGTAACTTCAAAAGTTTTATTTATTCAATGTTGAAATTGTCTATACAATGTATTTATTGTATACATGTATGTGTATTTAAAGAACAGAATTGTACCATGCAGTCACGCTCGATATTTGATTATCCTGCTAATTAAATTCTTTACCAGGCTTAAAAAAATATGCGGGTTTCGTCGCAAAATAGAAAGCGAAAATAGCACAAACGTTCACAAATTAACATTAACATTAAGATTAAAAACAATAAGAAGCCGACTCGCGTTTCTGCCACGAAACGGATGAATCGTCAACTTTGATGTAATGCGACTTGGAGTAATTTAGAATGGAAGCGTTAATGAAGAAGCCTAGCAAGATTTTATGAATGATATCATTAGTTTTTGTTTATTAATTTTTAAAATGTTAATGGTAATTTCTGAGAGCCCCTTTTGGATTTTTCATTTTTTAAGCGAGGGCAGAGATTTAATGAACCAACTTTTGTGTTTTCTTATCACATCCTTCAGCCTTCCTTCCTCTTTTCAAACTGGTATCCTATACTCGAGATAAGCTGAATAATGAAGATGAAGTAGCTCCTAATTAGTCGTCCCTTTTGTTAGGCCTTAACAATATAAGAAAGCCTATGCGGGAGCCAAAAATGTCAACATTGGTTGAAGATTAAAGGTTTTTCGCTTAGGCTTATGTCAAGCGCATGCTTGGCCCATTTCCGCACGGCATATTGCTTTCTGACATTTTTGCCCGAGTTGTGCATTAATTACATTTTTCATTGAAATTCAGTACGTACGTCACAGCTATTTGCGAGCGCTATAGCACTTCCAAGTGGAATTTTCGCAAAAGTTGTCCCATGTACCATCCAGCTCACTGTTGTTCGTCGAATTCCTGTCTATTGATATTGGCGACACTTTGCTGAACAACGAAAGCTTTTTTCGATCAATTAAAAGCCATCCAATATCTTTAGCTTTTAATGGAAATATTATTTTTGTATGAGGAAAACCACTTATAGGCATACATGGGTTTGTCATAAAAGATTTCTGGATGACATTTTCGTGAGGCCAAATAATATATTTAGAAGTAGGGTCGGTGGTGCGTGTGCGGATTCGAGCATTGAAAAGTGCTTTCATGCTTTCACGAGGATATCTGCTGCTTTATAGTGGCATAGTCCTTTTGAGTGCTGTTCAACTTGTCATAAAACTGAAAGTTTTTTCCACGTTACGAGCGCTTAACCAACCCATTCAATGGTCTGCTTTGGACGGGACCAGGGAAACAAGCTCGCCTGGACTGTCTTTCACGTTAATGAATCTGAAGAAAAATGTTTCAGTACAGTTTGTTTGACCAAAACCTCTTTCGATAATAGCACGTCCCTTCTTTTCTGTTTAAATTTTGATCTACTTGCGGCTGGCATGTACATGTATGTACCTATAGTACTTTCGTACAGTGCACATGTACAGTATATGTTAATTTTAATGGGGGAGAGGGAGCTTATTTATGCTAAATTGGTATTGTTGAAAGCATGCTAATTAAGATATTTAAATTTGAAATATTTTCCAAATCGATGCCATGGTCACTTAATTGTTGAAGTTTCGAAAAAATAAAAGATTATTTTAAACATATTTTTGAAAATATGACTATTTTTACGTGGGAATTGTATAAGTTTAATCTTTGATCGCCTTATTCAGGAATTGGATTGTTAGCTATTTGAAAACGTTGACGAATTATTGTGCTGTGCAATCATGCAATTAGGGGAATTGTTTGGTTACAAGAATAGGTGATGTTTATTGTTGCTTTTTATGTAAGAACGAGGAAATAGTAATAATGACTAAATTAATATCAAACTTATTTATATCTATACTAACCTTTTTAAGTTTAGTACTTTCCGCTAAATCTAATAAGTGATCCTTACCATTGCTGGAATATTATTTTTGCATCATGAATTGGTCATTCATTAGAGCATTGATAATTAAGTCGCTTCACTGCCCAATAATCTGGAGTCACAAATTGAAATATTAAAACGAGAAATGTGCACGTAGTTTCATGGCGGAATCGTTTTCCAGTGGGCTAGCTGGCACTTAGTTGGTTTTCAGAAGCCAAACATCATGGACGTATTTTATTTCGTCATTGAATGAATGGCCCCGTTATTGTTTACATTAAACTCATCAGAGCGTACGCGTATACGCTCTTAATGTATGCATCTCTCATTCCATGGCTTTGTCCTCGTAAATTACAGCAAACCGGTCTATAATCGCGAAATTAATTCGGCGGGCATTTTTTAATTATGCCGGAAGAAACTCAAGAGGTCGCACAATACAAACAATTAGTCATTCCTCTTAAATCTTTCCTGTAATTGAAATTAAAAAAGGACCGTTTTCATATTTTTGAGAGAGTTTTTATTTAAGCTCGTACTTTTTATGTCTTGTGGTATTCTCATCTTGTCTACGCTAATATGTGACATTCTCCATGTTTATGTCGCTAATTTTCATCCAGGGTATTTGCGAAATGCAGTGCTGTTTACAGAAGTTATAGGAAACTTTAATGATAATGCCAAAAGCAAACGCGAAGAAGCTTATTTTTAGTGAATTCAGTTTTGGGCACCCTGTTTTCCTCAAATATCAACGTCGTGTGCTATAGTTAAACTTATTTTGAGATTAAATTCTCAAGATTAGAAAAAAGTCAAAAAGCCTGGTCCCAGATTTTTAACTTACGCAACCAAAATTGAAAATTCGCTCTCATTTTTTAATTATTTTGCAAAGGAAGTTGGCACATAAGTCTCCGACAGTCGGACTCGACTGAAACGGAAAATAATAATAATAAATAAGCGTGGATAACAATATTTCTGGAATGTACTGTATACTGTATATGCGTGGCTTGCCTTACTCTATAGCACATCAATGGCAGGGTGTTTAAATTTTGGATTAAAAGCGTAAGGATGTTTATTTGTAGAAGTTAATAACAAAAACTTACTAAATTAGGCCTGATAAGATCAGACATTTTTTTCTTTGTCGTGGACTGAATTCACGAGTGGACTGTAGAGCGATGGCTTTTAAATGTGCTCTCCACTTCTGAAGGAACCCAACGACGAATCTTAAGTGGTTTTGTAGTGGAATTTATTCATTAGTAGATTGACCGCGAGCTAAGGGTTTGTTTGAAAAAGCGTTATTTCGATGAGTATATCGGATGAACCTTTTCTTGATCGTCGATTGTG
Organism: Ommatoiulus sabulosus; assembly: GCA_034697705.1. Classification (NCBI taxonomy): domain Eukaryota; kingdom Metazoa; phylum Arthropoda; class Diplopoda; order Julida; family Julidae; genus Ommatoiulus; species Ommatoiulus sabulosus. The sequence continues at coordinate 11,481 of JAQGAO010003772.1, read as the reverse complement.
GGTGTTCTTTTCATTGACATTCTATTTAAGATCGACGATAGTTAATGTTATGATTTGTAGGATAAGTTTAGTTAGAAAACGCATCATTTGTCAAACATGCCAAGTCAGCTTTATACCAAGTTGGAGCTTAGGGAATGGTCCGCAAATTGATTTTATCCACTTCTGTACCTGATGTGTGAATGAGACAGGCCACGCCTGAGAGTTTGGGATCTGGCTTCGTATGGGCTTATACTGAATATATATATATACAGATTTTTTTGTCTAGGTTCTTTATACGAAGAACATTTTGTCCAATGTTTTTAATCTTCGTTTAAGATGATTTTTTAGTTTTATTCCTTGTCGAGTGAAAAATAATTGAAAAAAAACCACATTCACATCTCATTCCTTACTCTATACATGTAAGACAGTTATGATATAGTCAACAAAAATGCTGATGGAATGTGATAATACGGAATTGATTTTGTATGTCGTTTGCTTTACACAGAAAGGAACACATTTTATGCATCTAACCACTCAAGTCGCGCCAAGAAATCTCTGCTTGGATACATCGTTTTTCGTGATTTCCCTTATTTACATGTATATTTAAAAAAAAATCTCGTGATATATCCATTCCATAAATGACAACTTTTTATACCATTATATCGGAACAACAATGTGCCCTCTAACGATATCGCGTTCGACGATCCATTACCAATATGTTGTGGTGAAATTTCTTTAATTACGCACTTATTCTTTGTTGACTTAAAAGATTGCCTGGATTCATCCGTAAAACTTACGCGGCTTTTCAACCTGACGACTTCGTCCTTGTTTGTTGGCCTGGGGACATATCCATTACTGGAATCAGTGAAAACAGAAAAATAACACGGGGCCAATTCGAGACGAGCATCGCACCCTCGAGAAATTGATCACTCGCTAAATCTTTACTTTCTTCACTGAAGGGCCAATCTCATGCTGAGACAGGGAAAAAATCTTCAAATCTACTAAATATAAAGGCGTCCTTTAGGCAGCGTTATATGAACAATAAGCAATATTATATTTCTTGACATCATACGCTTTATTACGAGCGCAAGTGCTTATATGTATCCCCTAGGTTGCGCACGTTTCTCTGCATGCCTGTAAAGAGATTCAGTACGCTCGGTTAACTTAGAATTAAGATGAAATTCTATTGCAAGTCTACAGTTGTTCTCAAATCATGACTTAAATGACACCACTTTCTAAGAGTTCTGCTCTTTCATTTCTGACCAGTCTTTGAGCAAAGGTTTACTTATATTAAATCGACCACTGCTGTGGGTTTGTTTTATTATTGGCAAGTTATAATTTATATATGCATGTATACATGTATACATATTTGCATCAGAAAAATCTGTGACGTGAATTTTCTAATTTACATATAAATGAAAAATGGATTTTAGAAATGCAAAATTACTCATTTGATAGCATTAAAATAAGATTTGTTGTATTTACTGTATGATAATCGAAAAAGATGGCGAAGTATGAACATTGAACACGATTTTTTTTAAATCCTGTTGTTTAAAATACTCTTAGCTGAAGGATAATTTATCAAAGATCTGATCATTAATTGGTAAAAATGCAGTCTATATAAATGACATTTAATAGAATGAATTATTTACTGTATTGAGAGTTTATGTTCGGACTAACAAAGTATCTACGGTGTCCGACTTTTAGGATTATAATTTCTTCACAAACAGCTGAAATCTCAAAAAAAGTAATTCCAGTTCTTGAAAAGTAGTAAAGTTAATCTTTTGAACTGCCTATTCAAAATTAAGCTTGTTTTTTTTCTAAGTTTATATTATATTACGAGTACTCAATCATTGCGAATCTAACATCGGCCGTATACATGTACTATATATATTGTACATGTAGTGAAATCCAGTATCCAAAAAAAATGCATTACATGTAATTAACTTAAATTAACGCGTCGACTTCAAGATTGTGAAAGTATACTATTGGTAAATCTTCTGTGCAATGTAATTACATCAAATATTCATTGTCAATTTCATTTGGTACATTTATATGCTTCCAAACATGCCGACTGTATTTTGCATATACAGTATGTGTAGTTAGGCAACTCCCGTCCGCCCTTAATGGAATTGTGAAATCATAGCTTTCCAATATCATAGAAAAGCTAACGGAAGGGAGCGGGAAATATTTCGGTACAAATAGGCTACTTCCTTGCGTTAGCCAATAGCGAACGTTCCAATCACAATAGGGCTACTCGCGTTCCAAGCTACTGTCGCATTGAAAAAAGCTATGCGGCTCCTAAGATGGCGGCAATTTGTACCATACTCGTCCTCTGATTGGTCGGTAGTATCATACTACGTTCGTGGCATGCGTGAAAAGGTTGTGATACCGAGCAGCTATGAAGAAAAAGTAGCCTTCGAGTGGCTTTATCTCTATATGATGCGTCCATAGCTTTTTCAACCAATCATGATGCAGAATGGAGATAGTCTCACTAGAAATGTGAGTTCTACAAGTATGCTCAAATAGCAATATGGCGCTTATATTAAGGGGGAAGGGAGTTGCCGATGTATTTAATTTGTGTGCTTGTGTCCAATGTGCATATACGTTTTAAATGGCTTTACAAAATCTCGTAGCCATTTTTTATTGAAGTTTCAAATCCGTAAAGATTAATTGGATGAAGCGTTTTTGTTAAGTATTGGTTTACTGAAATCTGAGTCATTTTTCATTTGGCAGCTGTAAAAATGCAGTCATTCCAAATGACATGTAATATCTTAAAATTGGGATTCGTGTGACGTGGGGCGACAAATCTATTCGAAGAATATATAGAAAGAGTACATGTGCTTGTAACGAATGGATGGCAAAAATAATGAAATTCAATCGATTATGGTGGTCTTATTTCTTTTTCTATCGAGGGAGTAGATTTACAGTTCTCTTCTTTTTGTTTCTGTATAACAGTAATGGGATAAAGGACGTTTATGGCATTGATAATCATAATTGGAAAAATCCAATCCGATATATAAAGTTCCATCAAGTTGTGGTGATTTTCTACGCGATGGTAAATTCAATTTTGTACCAACCTGGACAATCAAAATGCTGTTAAGAAAACAGAACACGGACTTGCTATAAGAGGCATTGTAATGCCATTATACTGTCCAGCCTTCTTAATTGAAAATAACAGAGGCCCAAATGAGTGAGAGACGACTCCATGACTTTTAAAGGAATGATAGTTTCATTTTGCTAAACGTATTAATGCGATCAAAGTTTTCATTTTACCATGTTTTATTTCGAATTTTTATAGGTATATTTCACCAAAAAGAATTTCTTATCGATGTTATCCGTGTTTAATCATTTAATTCATTCAGCTAGGTTAAAATAGAGAATTTCAGGATATCGTTTATCGCGGAGAAAACCTTATTGTCACGTGACCGCGCTTATGCGCATGGACGGAGTTACGTTACAATAACGTAGAGGAGTTTAACGTAACGTAGTCCCCTTATTTCAGCCGAATAGCGGGACACGCTATGCAATACGTTATCGGGTTTTTGAACACGTCGACGAAAAGTCGGCTTCACTCGCTCGCTTCGTTTTCTTCAAAATTACATTGATTAAGCTTGAGGATGAACAATTTTTGTTGATGCCGAACTGGACTCCCAAGATGGTGGTTTATTTTTTTTGGATAACGTGTTCAACTATAGGCTATCATTTCCTGAAACTCTTAACTGTCTTCCCGTAAAATTGAACGATTGAAGAAGTTAAAGAAATAACGTAGCGTTAACGGGTCACCTTCCGCTATCCTAAAACTCTTTAATGTTTTATAAAAAGCCCTTTAAATGTTATTGTTTTCCCGTTTAAGTGGAGGAAAAATTAAACAAAGAAAACAATTTCATAACGCTCTAAATTCCTATACTGTAACACACGGTTTTAATACAAGTATACTAAACACATCGCGCAATAAAATAACATTAGCGCAATACAGCTTTAACTGCATGCATGTCTTGATTTCTACAAATTTCAAAAATCTTTCGAAAATACGCCCTCAATTTAATCGAGCCCAATATTAACGAATATCTTGACTTAAAATCATTACCATAACTTTGGTTTGAAATGAATTGTTTAGATGTAGACAGTTGCATCGCGATGGCACCTTGCAACGTGTTCCAACTCGAACCGTGTTAACCAGATGGTATTGGACAGCTAGATTTGCTCAATAGTCTCTCTCCATGGGTTTTTCTGTTTTAGACGTTTGGTGCAGGCGCGCATACAGGAATATCTAGTAAAAAAACTGGAGACACACAGTAAATTGTAAAGACATGTCCGTCGCTATCGTCCTGTTTTTTTCTGAATGAGGTGTTTGCTGACCTGTCCATTTCACCTTGTCATCCTGGCATCGTTTCCTTCGCTACGCGTTGTCATTCATGTCACGCGTTTTTTTGCCATTTCTTTCGGTCTATCATCCGGCTATCACGATGGCCCCTTTTTTGCAACTTCTCACACGTCCGCCAATGGATTATGGACATGTTGTAGCGTGCCATTTCTGTTGCGGGGGCCACAAATGCGCATAGCCAGATAGCGTTTTATCGGCGCTGTTGATTGTTTTGAGGACTAGACAATCATCAGCAATGTCCAGATGACCATTTGAGAATGTCATACGATTTGTCTTCAACGGCGCTGAACGCATGCCTACGAGCATCTTATTTCATCCAGTCTTGGCACGTATGCTGTTGCATGCGCCGTGCTGTTCAACGTTGTTCATCATTTTTTTTAGCCCAGCTTGGAGGCCACCTTTTTTGATGATCTGTTATGGGGGTGAAGGCGGCGCGCGGTGGTCATGTTTTTAGGCTGTACACTAAGTATACTGTATGTCACGCAGGTGATCGGAGCTGAAAATGTGACAGCGTTGCATTACGTAAGTTAAACAACGCTGCCAGTCAAAATATCTTGGAATGAGATGAGGTTTCCTCTATCCCTTCTCCACGAAATCGACAGTAATGTACTTCTTTACTGCATCTACTACTTAGTGTAAACATAAAAAGTACAAATGTTGTACCTTAGGGGTACAAATGAATTGAATCTATATCCACAACCTATACATTTACAAATTACATAATTTTATACCTAACTGCATGTGTATCCTAGGGTATTTGTATTTCACATATTGTACCTTTTTATTTGATTCATCGAGGTACAGTACATGCATTCATTTCATGTGCATAATAATAATAATAGTTTATTCATTCAAACATAAAAACGTACGGGAAGGTTTTACAGTAAACACTTATAACCAACCTAGATTAGTAAACACATTGAACAAAGTTAGAGAGTACAAGATGTGACAGCCGTGAGTTAAAGGCAGCAAGAGAAGGGGCCATAACTACATACTGTAGCATATTCCAGATGCGGCCCACTTTGAAAAGAAAGAAGTGATATCTACAGTTGAGCTTTGCATCAGGTACTGCAATCTGCCTGGGGTGGCAGCGAAGTCTCTGGAGATGGTTCGTTATCAGTACCAGAGGGGGGAGCCAGTATATGTAAATGTATCCTTCAAGACTCGTGTGGATTTAGCATGGAAAAGAAAAGGTACATGTTAAGAAATAATTACAAATTTATTAATACAAATTCACATTTATTCCTTTTCTTCAAATCTAATAATGCGGCAACAATGAAAGTATGAACACAAGTTACAGTATGAAATTCAATGAAAATCACCTGAATTGCAGTGTTGACTTAATGCCACTATACTGTAATTATGTCAATTAACTTATTAGTTTGTTCTTTTTAATTATACATACAGTAACACTCATTCTTAATATTTACACGTAGTCATGGAAATTTTCAAAGTATTTAATTCGGAGAGACACAGCGGTCTAATTAAAGTTTTCCCAACAACACACTATATATTGTAACGTTCATCAAATGTTTAAGAAAATAAAAGATTTCAATGACAGTAGGCTATGTCGTCTGTTATGACACCAAGGGCTGAATGTGTCAGGAATGCGCGTTGCACAAGGAGTGTCCGCGTAGGAAGGAGCTAGATAAAACCTTGACCCTAGATTTCACGCGAAGGTCAGTGCGGCAGGTAGAAATCCTTTTTCCACATGAAGGTGACGTTATGGGATCTTCTTTTTATTCAAAGAGTTATAAATGAAGGCTAAAATTTTAGCTGCAAATGCACGGGGTACAAAGGTTCTGAAGTTAAGGGAAAGGGTACAAATGCTCACCTGTACCCCTCTAAAGTTGCATTTGTACTTTTACTGTCTACTCTACAGTGTTCATCAGAAAGAAAAGATGCTTCGAGCGAAATATGCAATAAATCTTGCATCGGTGTTTAATATTTCGTGGACATGACAGCAGATCCACTGATGCAACCAGTTAGTTACCAAACTACAACAGTAATGTAGCAGTCTGTGTAATTGATATTGTTTTTATACAGTAACACCCTCAAAATTGGCGTATATTCATATTATTACATGTACAGTACATGTATATACATTTGTAATTTGGTGATTTTATGAATATTTCCTTTCATTATTAAGTCGTACTTCGAAGACAAAAGCGGTCATTACAAAAGAAAATCCTGATGATCTGGTGGTGTTATTTATGACGCTCTAGTTTCGAACAGCATTATCAGTATTGTTACCCCGCGTGTGATGTACGTTGAGTTTTCCCACGAGGGCCTCAAGATTCGAGATAATCCATTTCAGGAATGCATGCACGATTCTAGAAGTGGTGTTCCTGCAACTATTTTCGTCCAAGAGTTATATCTTTGCAGTGATTTAAAAGCAAGCAGCGCTTATTCCTAAAGTGGCGGGTGTAGAAGTGGCAAGCTATAAATTATACGTCACTTGACAAAACCTGTATAGTACTATACTGAAGTAAAGAGTGGGTTGTGTATAGGTGACGTACTTTTAAAAGGTAACGTTACTGTATCTGGCAGTTTGCGAGATGGAGGTACTGTATGGTATGTGGCAAGCTACATGTATGGATGGTCGTCGTTTAATGGTAACATACGCGATGGATGAACCCTTATTCAAAAATAACATCGTTGAGACTGAAAGGTCATTTTTTTCGGAAAAAGATACAACGGAACCCATCGTTTGCATTCTTAACCTTCGCTTTTTCTCCCTGCCTTTTTATCCGTATTTTTGCTTCGTTTTTTTTTTTTTTTTTTTTTTTTTTTTGAATATTGCGTTCGAGCTTCGTGTGCGGTCTTCATCACGCTCGTAATTCAATATAAATACGGCAGTACACATTCCCTCCCCCCATATCGCCAACGTATTAAATTGACTTTCTGCATTTTCTTCAATCAAAATGGAAGGTTGCGACGTTTTCCAAAATCGTTTTCGGGGCGTAGACAAAAAAAAAAAGAAAATAAAGGGGAAAAAACACATTATCAATGAAATGGCTTTGCGAGAAATGAAATATCGAACATAAAAAGCCCGTACCTCCATAGCCGTTATATAATAACGGAAATGTCTTTGAACTTTGCCTCTTTCGCTACGGCTACCCTTGTGTATACGCGTTTGTATGTCTAACCTGAAACTTCTTTATTAACGTATATATTGCCGAGCCATTTATTGTTTAACGTAGAAATGCGATGGGCGGTTTTGCTCCCCTGGCCGCAATTCCCGCGCAGTTTGTAGTGGGGTTCATAAGACGCGTCCATGCTTGCAATACTGCTTTTGAGGACCATAAACCATGGGGGAGCGTTTGCTCTTTGGGGGCCTCGTTTTCTAAGCGTCGTCGTCGTGCTTTTTCTCCTTTTGAAATATTAGAGGAAGACTCGGTCTGTTTGGCTCGGCAATAATAGGCGAGCATCTGCCTACCCTTGCCTGGACGAACTTGCACCAACTTAATTCCACTAAAAGGATTTTCCTTCGCTGCTTATGTCGACAACAAACCTTTTCTTTGTACCTCGCTTAGGTCCTTGCCGAATTCTTGATCTCCTCTCCTTTTTGTGATGGCAAATCTCGACGCTGTTGAAAGGTGCTCCGTGTTCGGAACTGCTTCTAATCGCATCAAAGTGGTTTCGGCATCGCCGTTCAAGTAAACACGGTGCGTGGCTGCGAAATAGGGAAATTCCCTTCAATGAGGTTGAACTGTTGAACTTGCGTTTCCGATGCCTGATCCAAAATACCTTTATTCCTAAATTTTTGCCCACGGATGTTCTCCTACTAAGATGTTAAACCTTGTTGTTAAAGTCGCGTGAATGATGCGCAACATACCATGTAGGTGTTTATATACGATGGATCTTGTTCAGATACGCGGGTTGAAATGTTCTTTCAACGACGAGAGCATATACTCGTACATAATATTCTGTCATTACTGTGAAGCTCAGGATAGTGTGGGAAATAAATTTTCTTTTTTAAAATGAAGTTTGACAAAAATTGATTGTAATGCGAGATTTTTCATTGTAGTCATTAAAAAAGTACACTTTTGATCTGACGTACATGAACATGCTGTCGAGACAGGCTGCAAAAATTATGTTCATAACATGTCATTCTGCATATTTTAACAGCAACATTGTTAAATTGCATTACATGTATATGGCATACGGTGGTGTTCAATTTTTGGCCGTATAAATATCATCGGCATTTTATTAGAAATAGTGCAAAATTAGACCAAAGGATTTGCATATACCACATCATACTTTGTATCATCATTTATTCATCATGGAGATTCGGTAGTATACGCTTATGAAACATTCCATATTAGCTACATACGAGCGTACTTGTATATGTATAGGCTATCTATTGGCAATGCACGTTTAGATTTGCCACTTGCTCAAAGGGTCTTTAATTATGCAATTTTGTTACCGTTTATATATACTTTTAATAATATCAATTTAATATGCAAACCGTAAATATTTAAGCTTTCTAATTAGTAATCAACATTTGTTTTAAATTTTTGAATATTTCATCAGTACATATAGAGTTCAGTATGAATGCACGAAAAACTATTGACCAAAAAGCGAACATTATACAGATTTAACCTTGAGAAATGTGATTATTATACTTGCAAACCTTAGCAACCAATCTTAATATTCACACATTTTCAAGATATACCTGTGTAATAACCATAAAAAATTACTTACCTTGATGTGAGGGATCTGTGAGGCTCCTGTGAGGGAGCTAGCTGTATTAACAACGATTCATACAGTAAGTGAACAATAGAAATTGCACACTTCAGAGTTGAAAAAAGAATTATCAAAAGCTATCCTAGAATATGTTTTTAGAGCAGAGATAAATGAATATTAAATTTTGTCGATATGGAAGCTCGTATGGCAACACGAGTTGCCAGATTCTCTAACGCGTGAATGATTTTTAAGATTCGAAACGATTTTTAACGAAAAGGAATCACCTATTTAATAAGCATTCTGGTTTATTGCAATGCGCAAAAATAAAATTCAAAACAATGTATAGTTCATTAGTACGCGTTTAAGCTATAAGTCATCGTGCTTTTAAAAATATAAAATTCACATACACATGGTATAAAATTCACATTCGCATATAATACGCACGATAATTTAATAATAAGCACGAATTTATACAAGATCGATCGATGTCGTTGCGTGATGTCGTACATGGACGGAGTGTGTGCGGAATGCAATGTGAATATTTCGTTTTTTTTTCCTTCTCTGATAAGGGGGTATTAAATTGTTGCCGTTTTGTGTACACGCTCATATTTGCGTATGAAAACCGACAGTTTGGTGAGATTCCGGCGATAAGCGTCCATTACTGCGTATCTCCGCCCCGCAATTGTCTCAATCACCGATAAGCCCCAAAATCCAAGACGAGAAGCTACCTGGATAACGCGCCGCTTTGCTCGAGGCGCGATGAACATTTCGTGGCATTGAACCTGCGAAGCGAGCCAAGCAGCCTTCTAGCCTTCTATAGTTTTCTTTTGTTTTATTTAGCCCGTAGCCCGTGCGTTTCAAATGGCAGTCGTTTATAGGACCACTGCATCGTATCAAATTTTATTGAGTTAATATAGTTTTGCTTTATTTCCTCCTCGCCAGATTCCTTCGCAGCGCAGTTTCAGGGTAATCCCGGATTGCCTCCATTTTGAGATCCTCTCCGCCAGGTTATTACCAAAAAATGATGCCGTATCTTAACGACTGCTCTTTTTCTTTTTTTTCCTCAGTCCTTCGTGCGCTCACTATATTACGGAGCCTCGCACAAAAATGCCCGTTTTTAAGTCGCGTCCCTGGGATAAGGAGATGCACGCTATTGATTTTTATCGCCGGCTGCATGGGAAAAAAAAGCAAAAATGAAATTGACAGTTTTCATTTGCAAACAAACACCTCTTGTATTGAGGAGCGTCGGGTATGCAGGTCCTGGGCCTATTTTCTCCCTCCCGGATCTCAATGCGGAGGCATTCATTTTCGTTTATTGGACGATAGGAGGAGATGGTTCGTGTGACAGATGCAAACCAGATAGATTGAAGAGGTTACTGCTTCTCATGCGCCAGACGAGCGTATCTAAATCTAAAAGTCGACGATGTTTCATCGGGGTGCCTTTGCATCTCCACTAACGATATACTTTGTCCTATTGCTTTTCGGATTTGGATACGGGCGAGGAAAACAGACCGTACGTCAAACGTGATCCTTTTTGCCCTCCGAAAGTTTTCGGTCCCGAATGAAAAACATATTTCTATAGCAACCGTAGAAGCTATATCATTATTTTTGCCAACGAGTTTTCTCCCGTGCTCTACCATCTGTAATGCTGCAGAGATCCGTAGGTGACCGAATTACGACACCAGCATGCTTTTGGGCGTATAGATCCCTTCTTTAAGTTAAATGGACAAGTTTGAAAGTGGTCGTCCCAAGTTGTTAGCAACCAAATTTCTTCTCGGTTGTGAATATTACTGCAGAAAATTGATTTTCTTGGATTGGTTATATTTTTGTACTGACATTCCCTTCGAAGCAGTTTCTCGAGGAACGTTTCCAGTTTCACCTTATCACCGAGCAACGTTTGTTTGCTTAATTTAAGGGCAGTGAACGGGGAGCAGTTTATTAATAATTTCATGCTGTAGCTAAACATTTAATCGACTTGTTTCTAATGAGAAAAGAAACTCCATATTAGGACTAAAATCTTGCACTTGTTGAAAAATAATTTAAAAAAAGTAATTATTTCGTATAAACCACGAGTTAACAATTATGACAATTAAGCATAGGCTAAATACCGTTAGAAAACTACAGTATATACAGTATTTATAGACTAAGAATGATACAAATTGTATGATGAAGTATTGAAATTGCAAATTTAATTAGCCTCGATAATAAGTAATCAACAATCCAAGTAATTAACTTACAATATAAAATGTATTCTTAAATAACAAGTAAAGTACTTTTTAAAAATTTTGTAAACTATTCTGATAAACATAATTTTGTTGTATTCGCGAATACCTGCTCTATAGCGTTTGAATATACAGGGTGTTTCATAAGTAATAGTCAAAAATTGTAGGGGTTGTAGAGGGTAGTAAACTGAACATGTTTAGTAT
>JAQGAO010003771.1:0-16374 GCA_034697705.1 Ommatoiulus sabulosus | reverse complement strand
GCGCGTGTTTGCAATTTTTGAGAACCCCCCCCCCGGCGATTAATTGAGGTAGGCGCGTATTGCGGGTCCGGCTTTTATTTCCGTATTTACGGTATGCACGTTGTTGCATGTGTTTTCGCCCTGAAAATCTAGCCTATTTATACATGTATATACAACTGCTATGGCATAGAGTAAAAATTAAAGTATTGGTCACAATAATTTGATCTAACCTAACCTACTGTATAACCTAACCTAACCTAAAACGTTCAAAATTATCTTAACATTAATTTTATTTTTGAAATCCAACTTCCTCAAGCCAATATTGCAACACGCGCAACACGTTTTTGGTTTGTAATGCAGCTTTCGCCTGTTGTGAAATTCCTGAAGAGATTTCTCCAAGAATCTTTAGAACTATGGAACCTTCCTTGAAGCCTTGAAGGCCAGTAATGGTGATGTGAGTGATGTGATCGCTATTTTTAGTTGAAGTTTTTTTTATGAAAAAAGGCGTAGGTTTTTCCGAAGAACCTTAAATTGAGTGAACCTCACATTATTTAAAGTACTTTAAATAATTAACTATTTACACGTGTAAATATTTAATTTAGGTACATATTGTTTTATATTTTCATAAAACAACTTCGATTATAACTCAACAATACGACATTAAAAACGCAAAAACAATGAAAAATATGATTAATGTTCTGAAAACTGTGTTTTAAAATAGTATGCAAAAATATTTTAAGCTACAGTACATATGAATTTGAGCTGTATCTAAAACAGGTCTCGTGTATATCACGTAACTATCCAACCAATTTTGACGTTAAAGTACATCGGCATTTTGACTAGAAGCATATTTTGAAAAATCTGAAATTGAAGAGAATTTCAAACACGCTTAAATGTTCGAAAATCGTTACAAAATGTTTATGAATATATAATATTCTGCATAGAAATTAAGGTAACTCTGTTTGTTCTGCAACATTGTTTTTAAATATTTGAGGAAGCTATTTTTTTTAAAAAAAAAATGCAATATGTTTCAACGAATCACGTTGAAATTCACACCTTACGAAACAAAGGTGTGGAAAATGAAATATTTTCAACATATTTCACATTTTTTGTTCTAAATTGTGTTCGGTTAATTTAACATTTGAAACTTAGCGAATGACATGATGCATCTCCAGAAGATTTTTGCAAACAACTTATCATAAATACCGTATCTACGACCTTTATTATCCATCATTTGTTATTCAGCTATTATCACTTCTATATCACTATGAGATGTGTATATGCAAGGACTTAGTTGTAGAATATTTTTTCAATCAACTGTTGCCTGTTTTCGTCATGTAAAACTGTCTCGTCCATGACGTTGACCTAATTAAACATAAAACAAACATCACCATTTAGCGAATGTGCAATCAAGCTTGTACTGTAAGCATTGTTTGGACTAATAACATCGTCCATGGATCGATTTATTTACAGGTACAAAATGAAGTCATTCTGAATGGTGACAGTCTGTATATGCGTGTGGTTTTCCTCGGACTATTTGTTAATCCAAAGACAATAAATGAATTGACAAAGTAATGGCTTGCACATTTTACATTTACTCACTTTTAAAGCATTAAGTGGTCGATTCTTCGAGAATTGAGGTTCGCTCGTGTAATTGAGCATAATTCCTGATTTGTGTGTAAACATTGTATTGTCTTCCCCAATAATGAATTCTGTATTACCATATTATTTGGTGAAAAAAAACCCTAGGCGTTTCGCAAGGCTGCAATAATTCGTATATTATAATAGTTGTCAACTTGATGGCGGTGTGTCATTTTCTGTGTCTTTACTGTTTTCCAGCTAATTAGACATCATATAATCAGTTCTATTATAAAAAAAATTGTGTTTAACGCTGAAAATTCTTAAATTAGCAGTTCGTTTCTTTTAAACAACTGTAAATAATTGAAGAACTATAAAAAGTGTGTGATATGGTGTTGGAAATTAATTAGAGCCATACACCTTACAAAAATCGATTAAATGCCGTCAAGTGTCACACGAATTATGAATGTACATGTACATGTATTTAGTGTAATTTAATGTAAATTTGGTGTAATTCACTTTTTTATTATCTCCATTGATAGATATTATTTAAAGTGTATATGTGCTTAAGAATTAAGCATAAACCTAAAAATGCAGTTTAACATGCATTTCTTTTCAATATTGGCAATCAAGGAGATATTTTAATCATAATATTACATTTGTGCACTTCCATGGATAAATTAATTCAAGCACAAAACTAAAGGCGTTCCCATACGTCTTGCGTCCATGTTTCGTTGCCAAAATTAAATAAAATCGTTTCTTAATGCATGTAATGATCATAAAATTATATTGCCGAAACCCATAAAGATGGGTTAACGGTGATCCAATTTCCATAATAAGAGCAAGAGTCTTGACCTGGCGATATTTTTTACAATCCACATACATGAACATGTACAATGTACCTGTATTTGTGCAATATACGCGAGCAACTATAACGTGAAAATGAATGGTATCATTTTTATTTAAATTAGAAATGCATATACTGTATATAAATAGCCTAATGTAATTAAAATAGAAATAACAAATGTTGAAAGAAGCACTCGATAAACCTTTGCAGAGAGTGGCATTTGTGTTGACATCGCAACAAATCGACATTCTTGTCCAATTATACAGTATAATGTAGTAAATGAGGTACAGTTTATGAGCTAGTATGGTAAATTTTAAAATTTAATTGTAGGATTTTACTAAAATAAATTTCGAGAGAATTTTAAACCTAATTGCATGTGTTAATTATTTACGAATATCTAGCGATACGATGGTACTAAGGGTATTGTTCATGTGGATCGAAACAGAAGCGTTATAGATGTAATTTTTCACACCAATTTATGCAATCCTTTTGCATGAAAATGTGTAAAATGTTTTGTTAATATTTCAAAAATCGCGGTTAATCCTCTCTGGCAAAAGACGAAGCGCTGTTATAGTTTCGCAAATTGCTCGAAAAACTTTAAAAAGAGTTTACGTGTTTTTAAGTGGCGCGAAATTTTTATACCAAATGTTGGGTAGTTTTTAATCTTGAGAAAGCGAATATCTAAAGCGCCGTTATAAATTTCAGAATTGCGATGAAAGTACTTTTTACTTAGTTGCAATGTTTTCCGGCAGGAGGCCTCCTTGTTTATAGGCCAACGCATGACCAGTTTTATAAACCAGTTTGTTAAGTTGCGCGGAATCCTCGTCTAGTGTCGTGATTGCTTTCAATCTTCATTTCATACCGGGAAATACGATTTAAATTAACGACTATTGTAATTTATCTGGAACAGGCTAACAGCGTTATTAATAATCCGAGGAATACAATGGGTTAGTGGAAAGCGTGTAAAACATCAACAAAATTTGCATCCTTATGAGTAATGCCTTTCCATTTTAATCCCCGAGCCAGTTCATAAAGCTAATGGTCCAGTCATTAATTATCACGGCCTAAACCAGGCTTGGTTCTTCTGAAATTAGGCTTTAGGGATTCAGCGAAAAACAACCCTAATAAATTCAAAATTACTGCTTTGCATATTTTCATGAAAGACTCCAATACGTGCCGTTTGTAATTAAAGCATCGTGACTATTACGAAAAAAAAGTATTTATGTAAATTGTTTCTAAATTCATAGACAATCTACTGGTAAAAACGTTTCCATGATGGAACAATTAAATACATTACTCGATTAATGAACTTCCTTACAACGCTGATTTCTTAATTGAAAAGCAACTACACAGCATAGTCGTTTGAAATTAAGAATCACAAGTACGATCATTAAATTGTATCTTCTTGGCAAATCAGATAATCCAATTGAAAAAAATTAGTTGGTTAAGCCAACTTGTGTTATAAGTCACAACTTTTCTAGTTTACTGGCGATATCAGATCATTTAAGTGTCACTTGTGAATTGTAGGGCAACTACGTAGCATATGCTCGTACAATATGCGTAGTATTACAATGTTATACAATGTAATTTCAATTGCATTACTGGACTACAACTGTACACAGAAATGACATAGTGCGACCAATTTCTAAACAGTTATACAGGTATACTCGTACTATTGGCGAGCTCTTATAACTTCTGTATAGATATTAAAATGTTTCAGAACGAAATGTTACATAACCTGATGAAGTTTGACATTGCAACGGTCTCATCGTAAACATTCTTTTGGGACATGACGTCATCGTTCACCTGTCCTTTCCTCGGACGGACGACACTGCAGGATACTTGTCCTCAACAGATGAATTGCGTGTTTTTTATAGGTGATTACAGCAGCAGCGTAATAATTTGACCACATGAAACATATTAAACCACATTAAATTTGTCCTATTTTGGAACAATCAAATATTCAGGTCTCTTGTACAATTTCCGTTGTGTTTGATGAAATTGGAATGGAGATCCTTGCCTATTTTTTTTTTAAATTTAGCCGTCTGCATTTCACACCCTAGATATAAACTGCTAATGCCTAAAAATGCAGCGTAGCAAGCATTCAGTGCCAAATGCTAACCTATATTTTCCAAATTCATTATAATTTATCCGTGTTGACTTCGCTCACCTCACGTTTTTCATTATCGGCGAATGCGTTTTCAAAAACAATGAAAATGACTTCTCAGACATCAATTTAAGGATCGTCTTTTAAATAACAAACCCCTGCATTATATTATATTTCTTGTCTGTTTCGAATGGCCTTCAACCATGGCCTCCAAGACCTGCAATGAAACCATCTGAAACAGGGAGGCCTAGCGGTTCCACTCCTTTTCTCTTTTGCCCTAAAAGTCGTTCATATTCTTATATACATGTACAATATGAACAATTTAAGGCTTATTTCAAACCAACGTTTCGTGATGCGTTGAAGATTGTGCGCCTGCATCAACTTGCGAAGGCCAATTAATGAATGCAATGAGGCACTTACTCCTACTTTACAATAAAGTTGATGAGCATTTATGCATTCAAGGTTCCAACAGTGAATGCGGAGCAATTAAACTGGGAAAGAAGATCTTGTTCATGCGTTGTTGGAAATTTTAAATGCTACTAGTCTTGCGATAAGTGTAAGTTTAAACTTAATGATCAGTTTTATAGTCTGAAGCCAATGAAAAAGACGAGTTTTATGGCTTCAGCCAAAAAACCATTCCGCCTACATGTTCATCGAGTTTTCATTTTAATGAAAATTGCATGCATGCAATGTAGGTTTTAGAAAGGGTTTGCTTATGGTTTTTTATCTGGGTTCTCTAAATACACATGACGATTCACCTTCTAAACCTTTTTTTCCCTTCAAGATAAATGCATTTCTAAATAAACGCATAAAGAACTTCAGTTTAGGACAATTTTTTTTTCAAAGACAATTGTGAGAAAACAAAGCTTGAATCCTTTTCAATTCTTCTTTTGCGAGTTTGATAACAGCAGTCGTAAACTAGAGATTAGATCAAGAAAAAGCAATCCCATAAAACAGACGAAAATCACATCAAAATATCTTTCCCGGATTAATTTCCATTGTTTCTAATTTGATTATATCTTAAATCTGTGAAAAAAAATATCTATAAAAAAATAAATTTGAAAGGCGAACTATTTTGTCCACTCGCTATCGTTTCATCATTAATGTTTTTTGCTATATAAACAAACCATAATTTGTTTGAAAAGAGCATATACTTTAGTAAATTCATTTCAATAATTTAAAAATATGCATTAATTTAAATTACAAGAAATGTATTTAAATGTTTATTTTAATACATTTCTACAAGCGTATTGCGTAATACTTGTAGTACAAACCAAATGTACATGTAAATATCGTAAATACTGTGAATTGAGATTCACATATTAGACATATTGTATAATGTGGATAAATACTACACTGTACAGTAGGCTATATTTATCGTTTCAATATGACTGTAAAGTCACAAAACTAACTGTTATTGGCTGTAATTATAATTTTTAAATTTTAGAGCCGTATAAAATCATAATATTTTTGCCGAAATTCTATAATTTGTGGTACAAAATTCTTACAACAAAGTTTTTTTCTCGTTTCTATTTTCTGATTTGTAAAGGTTTGATAAAAATGTGTAGCCAAAGTTTCATCATGTAGCGCCTCTTAAGATACATGTATACATGAAAAGTTCGGCGTATTTCAAATGATTTAATATTTCGTTTGATAAATCGTTTTAGATCTTGAGAGCTCTCTAGATTAGGTTGCATTCTTGCAAGTACATGTATCACCCAAAGGCTATCTTATTAACAATAGAAAATCATCCGCTACTGTACCAAAACCACGAGAATTTCATTCTTTGCTACTTCCATTCTCAATTGCTTGAAATCTCCACATTTTTAGAGATTTAAGCAGTATTAGCACTAAAGCTAATCATGTGCGTGGATTCCTGACATGCTTTGTACGGGCCACCTGGGGTCCATGAACACACTTGGGGAACCGCCATACTAGATTGTGCATTGTTATGATGCTTATCACCACAGTTATGCTCGTAAGAGAACAAACTTATCTGTTTACCATATTCACGTTTATCGCAATCATTCTGGTTGTCCATTCATTAAAAAGTAACAACCTCACTTAAATCAATAATTGGCAAAATCTTGTTTTTCATCTTGATGAGATGATTAGAAATGGCCAATCGATATGCTAATCCGTGTACCTGTGTCTAGATGCAATTGGCTATGATTGGCAAAAGTAATTAGACTGGTTGGTATATTTATATAATGATATGCAATTTCTCTTTAAATTGAGATACAATTCTTATGAGTGCAATTTTATTCACCTAACAAACCTAATTGCTGAATGATTTCTTATACTGTAGTAGATACGATCAATTCAAATACGCAAATACATCCCTATAGATTTAATTGCCGACAAAGAGCATGATTAGCACAAGGATGGTCTGTAATTGCTAATTTGTAATCATTTGATTGAGTTCCGTGACTTGCAGATAATAGACAATATATAGACAATATACATCGATGAAATCTCCATGTAAAATCTTTGACTTTTTGCTCATGATGTCTGACATTGTTTCCCATGAAAAACCTCAACAAAAAACAGGATTAATTAATGCCGCTGAAATGTCACTAACTATGTCACTTCGTCTGTAATACAATTTTTATCTTGTGACCCAACATGCAGATTTTTTTTTTTTTTTTTTTTTTTTTTTTTTTTTTTTTTCTCTAAATATCCCGAGCACGATAATCATATTGACCTGTTGAATGGTTATCAATTTGTGAATGACAAAAGCGTGACTTGTTAGCATCTTGTATAGATTTCGCTGACCACCGTATACTACTTTTCTCAGTGCAAACCACTTTTCTACTGTCCGTTTCAGCGTTTACATGCAGACCTAATTACCTGTAATGCGCACTAATGTTTTGAATGGTTTAGTGATAAGATTTTTATTTATGACATTAGCACAGACCAACTGTTTGGGAAAAAAATCCACCTTTGTTGCATTATTGTCCTTCAACACTTCCGGGTTTTTTACATCGATTTTTCATCCTTTTAAAGTTTTTCGTGTTGCATTCACATTCACTATATATTCGACTTACAAGATTCGTGTGCTAGAAAGTGACACTAGAAATCAGTTTCTCTCAACCTACTCGCTGTGGTTTCGTATATTTCTTTAAATGTACGGGGATGCCACCTTACAATTTATCCCCGTACAATTCATAGTGGTATAGGAGTAGGTATACCTACTCTTATACCACTCTCCTTCAGGGTTACAGTCGAATTTATATGTGTGGTGCGCGAGCATATGGTGTATATCACAAACAATTAATACATCTTACTTAACTTTGAACATCCTTAATACCTGCCAGATGCCGTGTACGAAACTTGTTTTCTTGTCTTTTTTACGTGAAAATTAGATTGAAATTCAGGCGTGATTCGAACGGCCTTGTGCTGGTTTAAAATGCGCGCGTGTATTTTCTAGTGAAATTTCTTGGGGATTCCAATTTATTATCTGTATAGCCATCATACGGTATAAGATTTGGGCTGCATTAGATTGACTGCGAGGCAAATTGCCGCAAAATACAGATTGGATCCTTTTCACAAAATATCCCCGTCAATCCTGCTTTGCATGGTATATGCCCAATCAAACTATGTCAAGTCTACTGTTTCTATTGTTGCATGCATGCATACAAACTTTCGTGACATGTTTATGCTGTTGTAAGATTCAGCAGAGAAAGGAAATGAAAAATACAATGAAAATTACGTCATTATTCTTTTCATGTTTTTAGATTATGGAAATATGTAGCGGCTTATCTTAAAAATTTCAAAAATTTCAGGCAACAAGGCGTTAAAGATTCTCGCAAAAAGTAACCTTTTTAAAAATAAATAAATAAAACAATTCATATGTCCAGTATTACCTTTTCTAGTTCTTGTCCATAAAATATGCACACTCAGTTTGTTCGTAAAGCTAAATGATGGCAAGTTTAATGAACTTAACCAATATGGAATTTGAGTATTATTCAAAGGGCGCGTTATTGTATACTCTACCTGTACTACGAACAAACAGTGAGGATAAAGCAATTCACTAGGAACTCTTGATTATTTAGCAGATCGATCTCAAGTAATTCCCTAAATGAATATACGAATAAAATGTTTTGTCTTAATCCGTTTTGAATTACATTTTTTTTTCCAATGACACAAAAAAGTATACATGTACATACGCACATTTATATATAACAATTGTGTAAGTTTAAGTAAGCTATTTACAAAGTTTTAATCCTAAATAATCAATTTCTTCTCATGTTCTGTTATTTTCCATTTCTAATTAACAGATGTGTACATTATAACACAAGAAATGCGCAAATGATCTTTATAAATAGTGTCGTTGAGCTTTTGAGCTAACTTTAATACTACATATTTTCGCAAATTTTAAAATTGTTTAAAAGTTATATTAATAACTTGAGCTCATATTAATATAAAGAATTCTTTCTTTCTAATCTGTAGGTAAGTGGCTTTTTTAAATATCTGAACTAATAACCGTCATGAACGTGTTATTATGAAGGCGTTAATGTATCATGATGCGTTATAAAACTAATTTCAAAGCACACCTGTATTTTTCATGAGCCACGAGAAAGATTTTATACCATATAGCCAAACGCTTTGATATTATTAAAATGGGTTTATGAAGCAAGGTTTTTCCCCTTATTTTAAGATACTGACCCATCTCGAGACTTCTCAGAAAAGTGCTTACGTTTTCGAAAGTTAAGCGTTAATAAATTGACAGTGGAAATCCCTAAAATCTTTTTAAACGAGTTCAAGTGTTTTTGGATTGCCGTGCAATAAATAACAATTTCCCCCGATTCAGAATTGCACGCCTTACAAGGGAAGAAAAAATCTTGCCATGAGACTCGAACCTGGTTATTTGAAATGTGGGTGAAACTGACCGGTTATAACTCAAGGTAGATTATGGCACTGGTGAACGTCGGCATTTCCAGAAACAAGTTTTACGCAGAATCAGCGTGTAAGATAACCTTAAATTTTGCATTGTTTTATTGTTGAAGTGATTTTTATTTTCGGCCAATGATAAACGTCAGTCATCTCGATAGATGGTAAGGGTACACGAACGAACAATTTGGAACAATTTACCATGCCTTCCTGAAATAACTTGTATTACAATGCGTCGAGTTTCTGAAATGTCAGTTAACTGGTCCTTGTCAGATTTGCATCCTCTACTTTTCAACTACAACTATAACATAAAACCACATTTTATCGTATAAAAAAAAAGATAAAACCTTATATAGATGGCTTCAATGTTCAGAGATTTGGGAGTTCATGCAGCCAAAATATACTGTTGGCACAAAACTAAGATAAATGACAAACAATCTTAGTTCCAAATATCGTCTATGCACAACTGGTTTCCACGTGTCTTCACATATTTGGATTTATAAGTTCGGTTAAATATGTATTTGGTTTAAGAAAAAACTATGTCGAAATGAATATGCAATTTGCATTCCAAAGTTTACATGAGTAAATAAAGGTGAATTTAAGGGGTGACATTCATTGCTCCGCGTGATTGACGCTCTGCTGGGACTGCGGATTGTGGTTAAACCATATCGTAGATATTTTATGATCACCACCGTTCACCTACCATAGGTTGTGTGTAAGTCTTTGACATAAAATATATTAAAATCATTAATTTATTTTAGGATTATTCGGTCACCAGTGGATTTGACATTATCTCCAAACATTCCAGCTTTGTTTTATCTAACAGTTTTTAACTTCTTATAAATGTTAATGGCACACACGCTTTCAAATTTATGATTGGATTATCGCTAAAATTGTTTCAGATGTACTAGTACAATGTAAGAAACCCTTCCTTTTTTTGACACAGTCTATATTCTACAATCCAAGCTATTTTTAAACTGCAGTCCTACTAAATTATAAAAAATGAATAATTTTACTAGTACGCACTCTTTTTCTGATTTATTAATGGCATTTATCACAATCGTGTTTGAAATGTTCTAAAACTTCGCAAGATTGGA
The DNA here is from genome assembly GCA_034697705.1 of Ommatoiulus sabulosus. NCBI lineage: Eukaryota > Metazoa > Arthropoda > Diplopoda > Julida > Julidae > Ommatoiulus > Ommatoiulus sabulosus. The sequence goes on along the minus strand of JAQGAO010003771.1, from coordinate 5,873 downwards.
CGAAAAATAGGATGAACGATTGTTGTTGTGGCCCTTGTGGGCTTTGCAGTTTTGAAATAATATGAATTCCGTCTAAGAATTTAAGGATTTAATAATGCTAAGCCGTAGATCACGAATCCGAGACAAGTTTTAACCCTTCATATACTTGTAGTAATCTCGCAAATGGTCAGATTGACCTATTCCATTTCAAAACATTTTTTTTACCGTAGCACCTGTTTATATGCTAATCATTACAACAAAATTAAAATTATGATTTTTGAGACGCGAAAGCTCTGCCTTCGGATGATTGTCAAAATTGATTATTCGCAAAATTGCAAAACTTTATTCCATTATTCTGTATCTCCTGGCGTGAACTGAAGGATCCAAATGAAATCTGACCTCCTATTGGTGATCCATGCACTCGAATAATTATGGCTGCACCTACGTGATCGTAATTTCCAGTTTGTAGATTCGTATAACGTCGATTTCGATATTTTATTAAGAGTTCTTGTGGTTTTTAAGACCTAATTCAAGTTTTCATTTTTAATGAAAAACGCAGGCGAGTCATAGGGTTGTTTTCTGTAACATACCCTATCAAGAGGCGAAGGTATTTCGCGGACAAAACCTGACACCGGATTTGTGATCTTCACCTTTGCATCATCACTACATGAAGAAACTTTTAAGCGTGTATTTCTTGTTTTTATCATGCGAGGGAAGTCTAGAACAAAGACAAAGGGTTATCTCTATGTCTTATGCGTCACTAGAGGTTTTTGCCTTGTCTTTATTGTGCTAAATAGTTGGCTTTCTCGTCGCTTAATTGCCATCATAGTTTCAAAGTCGTAAATTAAAACATAATTGAGGTGATCCGCATGAAACATATCTTAAAGAAAGGGCATGCGAATGTAATGAAAAGTTTCCAAAAATTGTTCTGCACTTCATTATGTATTTCAACGTCGTGCTTTTGGCTATTACCAATGCGTTCCAAAGTCGTGATTAACTTTCGAATGACGTTTAATAGTGGAGTGTATACGGGATAGTGTTTAAATTTTATTGAAATTTGTGAAATTCAGCGAAGTTGCTCATAGATCATGGGGAAGGCTTTTAAAGACAGCCTTGCATGCCAAAATGTAGTTACTATTTTTTTAAACTTTTTTCCTTATGACCTGTGGTCCTCTCTTTATGGACTCCCATACATTTTTGCATTGAAAATAAACTGTAAGCTTTAAGAAGCGAGGTTTTCCAGCACACGTACATTACCAATTATAAGCGATTTAATTGAAGGTTAATTTATGGATAAGCATTAACGCAAATTACCAACTTCTAGAACGAATATTTCATTCTATGAAATTTCTCGCAGGTTTATCATCATGGAGTCAAAGGGTAACAAGTTCTTCAAATACCACCATTATGCTATATTGTGTCGACTTCACGTTGGTTTGCTTTCGGAGAAAAACGAAGGTGTATTTGAATATAAATTATACGTTCGACTTTTTAACTAATTAAGGGTTGATTGTTAACCCTTTCCTATAATAAATGTACCTCTATATTCGTGGTTGTAAAAATAACACCATTTATTTTTAATACAGTCGAACTTCGCTGAGAAGAATCTTAAGGGTCGTCCAAAGTTGTTCGTTTAAACCGTAGTTCGTATTATCAGAAGTCAGACAAAACATGACGCCAACAATAAACACTCTATCAAGTTTGGATGAAATCCTAACCCACGAATATGAATGGGCAGGTACACAACCTTTGTCGGGTAAATTACCCAATGCAACTTACCTTTTTCATCCATTTTATAGCCCAAATTTTGCAATGTAGGCCTACAGTGTACAAATTCGGAGTTCGCATAAAACGAAAAAAATTAACATACAGTACTGTAATTCGTCCACCTCCAAGGACGGAGACTTGAAGCGAGTTCGTACTATCAGAAATCCGCATTGTACGAGTTCTTTGTAATGAGGCTTCACTGTGTACCTCTATTATTTCTTGGTATAAGATATTCAAATAACACCATTTAACTACTGCATAATACAGCAATAACTTATTAATTTATTCATGCAGGTCATCATGGAAACTACATCTTAATACACAGTTTAAAAAGTAATACTTTATATACTCTGAATACAATTGGTTATATATTACCTTCTTGTCTGCAACAGGCAGGTCACAACGTAATGCTTTCAAGGTTTGACATGGATGTCACTCAACAATAATTCTAGGTAGACACTTTGTTATAATTACATGTACATTTTTTTTATTCATCGTGATATTTCTGAAGTGGATTTGACGCTGCTTGTTAATATTCCACGCATTTCCAGCTTTCATTTCTTACTTTTCCACCGCAATTGACCTATACTGATTGGCCGAGCGAAATAAAATGCATTCCCGCTGCTAAACGACATCCATTACGCGGGGATGCAACGTTGACCCCGTAATAACCAATTCTTATCGAGAATTTAATCATATTTCTGCATTTTGCCTATTTTTTTGTGAGCATAAATAATTTGGAAGCAACCCTATATTCACCCTAGATTTGAAGATTGGCTCTAGTGATTGCTACGCTCGCTCTACAAAAATGAGGAGTTTTTTGAGGTTGTGTTATGCTCGCAATTAACGGACGTAAATTTTAAAAGGATTTCACATCGAGTCCGTGTGGGTTAACAGGTCACGCAGAGTATTATTTCATGTTGCTCGATGGACATAAACCGTTTCTGCCTATGGCTTACTCGTAATTAGAACTACCAATTCGATGTTGAAATACAGCCAACTTTTCATTTTAATGTTTTTGTTTTTTTTCTAATTCTTTCTCGCGTTTACTTGGTTTTACAGCTATGGCATTATTATCGTATATATTTCTTAGCGTGCGAGACCTTCCCGTTGAAGATTAATAAAAAAAATGAACCGAAATGCAGCATTTGAAACGTCATAAAATGTAAACTAGGGTGCTTTGAGGTTTTTTAAGTCGTGATGATCCTTTTTTATCTTACTACGGGCAGAGTCGGAGGTTAACATTTAGATGAATTATTTTTTCTAAACTGAATATTTCAGGCAAAAAAATTCGTTTATCACTCAGCTACCCTGCGGTAAATTTATTAAAGGCATATTCGTGCCACTTAGTGGCTCGATATCCTTCACTCAGGATGCTTCAAGGTTTTCCACATGATGCTTTAATTCGTTCGCTTATGCTGGTAATATGACATTTTTTCATCGCTAATGTCACGAAAATTTCATTAACCCGAAATTTCGTTTTACCAATTTGGTAACCTTTTGTACCGGCAGGTTTAGTCCGCGCAGGAATTCGTCTGCAAGTTTTTAATAACGGTGGCACCGAGGAATTTTAGCGTGACTTTCCGATGCATAATATACTAATATGCTCATCACTCCACTTTCTCCCGACACCTTTGTTAACCTAGAAAAACTGTGTTAGGCCATGTATGTAGGTCTTCAATAATTTGATAAGCATAGGATACACTCGACGATTGTCTCCTTAATTAATGCCCAAATTATATCCGCATTCTTTTAGCATGCACGAAACCATTGGACAACACTTTGAACTACAGTATATAAAGAAGATACGAGGCTATATACGAGTAAGCAATAATTACGTTTTAACAAATGCATTTGCGGTCACGAGTATCATTTCACTTTCTCGATACAAATACATGTGAATAACAAATACATTTTATCGTTACATGCAAACATGCAATCGGGAGTTGAAACCTAACATTACGATTTGCGCTTGATGAACGATAATGTTACGCTTGGATAAGTTTTGTTTTTGAAACTCTGAAGGCTCGCTGGTGGTCTTATGTAATTTCATTTTCGTTTGGCTGATTTGTTATAAAAAAAAATGAAAACATAATGGTTCTTTGTTTTATTATTTCTTAAGAATGAATGTTGTATTGACATGATTTAGCTTTTGGTTTCTTGCCCATCATCGTTCTTCTGCGCTAAACTCACATTAACATGTCAGTCATGTTGTGTTTTTAAACGAGCATGTAAACAGTTCTTTGAGCTGAGATTCGAGGTACTTTTTTCGTGAAACGGTTTGAAGTAATTAATGTCGATGAAGGCTTTAGAGACAGCTTGTACCACCAGGCCTAGATTTCTTGTGACAAGCTCGGGGAATTTGTAAATCATGATTAATGATTCATATCATCTGTAACCTTCTTGGTACGTTAGAGGGCAATGGCTATTGTACCTGGCTACCTGAATTTATAATAGCTGCTTTATTTTGTCATACACATTTCAACGAAACACAAACAAGTTTTCAGTTTCGAAGGAATAGGGTACGTTCACGTTGAAGCGTTTTCCAGTCGCTTGTCAACAAGTGTCGCTTAATGGTATTGCAGACGCTTACCACTAAGCGACACTTGTTGGCAAGCGACTGGCAAAGCTTCAACGTGAACGTACCCATAGTTTAGCGAAACTTTGCGCCCTGTATATATTAAAGGGGCAGAACAAACGCCAGGAGCCACTGGGATTTTAACCAAAACAACTACTGTAATTATACAACAGGCCAAATTCTTGCCGTATTTTTTTGTATACGAAAAACAATTATGGCGGACTAATTTGAACAATTTTACAAACGCTCTTGACTTTTGTTGCATTTGTGCAGGCTCATGTTTTTTTATTATTGTAGGTTAGTATTAGCTTGACTTATTTAATGTAGCTTGGATTTTTAAGCTCGTTTTATGATGAAGCGTCTTGAGCATTATTGGTCAGTTTACATGGTGATCCTATCTTGTGGGCTCTTTAATAAAGTACGAGGCTTTCTAATTGATTTGGAGCTAATTGAACACATTTGCATTATTAACAAATATATTTGTGGAACTCAGACAGAAGTTTTACGAATCGTAACGTAACGTAACGAAAGTCACGTGTGCAAAAAGAATGTATTAATTGGTTTAAAAGCATCGATAACCATATAGAGTGGATTTTTAAAACTAATTATCGTGTGGATTTTCCACACGTAACTTCACGAATGCCGAGGTACTTTTCGTAAAACTTCTGTCTGATTACCCTAATTATTTACGCACGCGCAGCGCTTAATTGTAACATTTAACTTTCTTAATGGCTTTGTGTTATTAGTGTTATCCGGAATAATGCTTCGAATCCTCATTTTACTTGATTCAGATTTTATAAAATTTGAGAATGGGTACCTTTGCATGTAATATAAACATTCAGCATATTTATAATCTAAGTGGCAATTGTATACAGCAACCGTGTTCTCCGAAAATACGACCTATCCGGTAAATAAGTCTTAGCATGATTTTTCAGGATTTTGTAATATATAAGCCCTACCCCAAAAATAAACTCCAGTTGGGTTTACATATTACGGTATGTAGATCACATGTATTTCTGTATCTTATTAGTTTCCACGTTTCTACATGATTCGTAAGTGTTATTTCACATTTGGTAAATTCACATTTCTAAAATGGCTTTTTTAGATATAGTAGACTACAAGACTAGCGCAGGTTTGTGTAAAAGATAAATAAACTTCATAAATGATTAGGGAAAATTCAGAAGGTATCTATTATTTTTCTGAGAACTATTTGCATTGGCATATTTCACAACTGGAAAAATAAAATCTACTTCTACTCTTAATTGTAACATCGCTGAAAACTGGACATATTACATTTATCCATGATTAAGTATGCAAATTTACAGTAGATGTCAGCATTCCAACAAAATTCAAAACGTTAACGCCTAAGCTTGTGGCGAATTCGGTTGGGCCCACTAGGGTAGAGTAACGAGCATGCCCGAGCAACCTTATCACGTGACTTTTTTTGAGCGGTGCGAGCTTATGAGTCACCAGTTACACGACGTTTTGCCATTCGAACACGCGAGTGCAAACCGTTGGCCGAAGAATTAAGCGCCAATTTCGAAGATCA
>JAQGAO010003770.1:0-16376 GCA_034697705.1 Ommatoiulus sabulosus | reverse complement strand
GAAGTAATCCGACGTGCGGATACGAAGATCCTGACGGTGTAATCGAAGAAAACGGAAATTGACCTTTTCAAAATGAAAGCGATTTGCCTTTTATATTAGAGATAAATTAGTATACTGACATCAGTATAGTAATATCAGTGATATAGTAATATATAGTGATGTCAGTAGTCCGAAAAACCACTATTCATAGTGATAGTGACCGTATACTGATCTTTCCACCAGGGTTATACGACCAAATGGCGAGGATGCAAGGTTCCTCCAGCAGGGTTATCCCAGAAATTTCATTTTCAACTTCCCTGTCTTTTCCAGATTTGTAAGCAACTTTCATTGACATATATGCCATGCAATGTTATCTACATTTTTGAAAAATCGGCTCAAGACAAATATTCCATATTTTGCAAAATTTACTACCGAAAATGTTGAAAATTTCTCAAAATTAACAAAGAAAAATGTTAGGAATTTTACAAAATTGGCATGAACAAATATTAAAACTTTGACAAATTTGTATTCGGAAAATGTAAACATATTTTTGAAAATTTGTACTCTGAAAAGGTTGAGAATTTTAAAAAATGTGTCCTCTGAATCTGTGGAAAATTTTACAAATTAGTACTCGAAAACAGTTGAAAATTTTGCAAATGTGTGTAGGCCTACTGGAAAAGGTTGGAAATCTTGCAAATGTAAATTACGAAAAGTTTGAAAACTGATGAAAATTTTTGAAAATTAGTAGGCTACTCATAAACTGTTGAACCTTTTGCAAATTTGTACACTAAACCTGATGAATATTTTTCAAATTAGTAATAGGAAACCGTTGAACATTTTGCAAATTTAGAGTATACTCGGGAAACGTGGAAAATTTTGTAAGTTTGTCTTCGGAAAAGGTTGAAAATATTTAAAATTTGTTCTCACTGTTGAAAAATATCATAGCAAATTGTACTAAGAAAATCTTAGACATTTTGCAAATGGGTCTTGAGCTAGCCACGTGGAAACATTAATTTTGGATTGTGACAAAATTTAGATGTTGAATTTCCTTGACTTTTACAAAATAAGTTATTCTTCCCTGACTTAATTTCCAAGACATTTTCAAGTTTCCAGACATTTTCAAGTTCCCTGACATTTCCAGGTCTAGGGGAACCCTGTCTGGAGATGAAATTTTCAAATTCATTGACTTTTCCGGGTTTTAACAAGCCAGTTGATCACTGATAATGAAGAACAGTGGCCAATGGGAGGAATGTTACATTTATTGCTTTGTATAGGTGGGAGCACATTGAGACTTTTAAATTAAGAAATTTACTTACCGACCACTGGCGCCACCCAGCGTGCTAACAAGTGCTAATGCGTTTTCAATTAGTACTTGTTAGCCCGCTGAGTGGCGCCAGTGGTCGGGAAGTAAATTTCTTAATTTAAAAGTCTCAATGTGCTCCCACCCTATATAAGGAAATATAAGGAAACAGGCAAGTGGAACTGATAATTTCAAAATTGATTTCTTCCACAGAAGTGTTTGCTTCAATTGTAAGCTTCATTTTCTAAGCCATTAATTATTTTTAAATTTATTGAAAGTTTCATGCTCAGATGGCGCTTGCTTTTAAGTTCCAGGCATTTTTGTAATTTCAAATTAATATGCGTGGGAAATTTACGGCTGTGAAATTCCAATATCCTCGTTATTTACCTCCGTTAAATCACCAAGACAATTATATTTATCACCGGAATAGTCTAACGAAAACATCATTTGCATATAGCTTGGACAAGTTTTATTTGGGATAATTGGTTACTCTATTCGGTTAAAAATATACATATATATATATATATATATTTTTTTTTTTTGTTAACTGTCGTTTTATCTTAGTTGTACTATTTTTGGAAAAACTATGTGTTTTTTTAAGAAAACATCGATTTTTGAGAAAATGGGATCACATTTAAGAAATTTTGTGTTTTTTGTGGTTTTTTTTGTAAAATTGATATGCTTTTAAAAAAATTCTTCATTTTTATATAGCAAAAATGTTTCCTAATGGAGAACTACTTATTTCTTTGTAAAAAAAAAATGTCGATTTTTCGGAAACTATAATTACATGTACACTATTTATATCGAGGTGCAAACTAGAGTTATTTACACCGTGTTCAGGCTTCTGCAATGTCATTTCGACAAATGGGACTTAAAACAGCAGGGGTACTCAGACAGAAGGCACTATCCTGGCCTACAACTACCAAAGTGCGATTCGCAAAAATCCTGTCTGAGAACTCCCTAGTATTCTTGGAATATTACACAGAGGCACACAACAGCCAGTATCGCGTGACACCCTTATCTGATGTATTTTAGGTTAATTAACAAAACTAATTTCTTGGCGCATCCGCTTCCGGCAGCGAACGACCCTCCGCCTGGTGACTTACTTCGAAAGCAAAGGAGGTGTCAATTCCGTCCAATTACACGTGCAAATTGCGCGTGAAATGCAACATAACATGCATTTGTTCTTGCATAAATCCTGTTTCTCGCTTCTTCTGATGTGAAAAAGCGCCACCCGTAACAAGTGGCGCCGGTTGTTGCATTCTTTTCCTGTTTGCAAGCCCCATCAAATCGGATTCCAGGGTTCCACAGGGCTCCACCAGAAAATCTACATTCAACTTCCCTGGATTTTCCAGGTTTTTAAACAAATTTCCCCGACATATTGAAATGTTATCCACGATTTTGTAAAATCGTAACAAGAAAATACTGAATATTTTTAAAAATTTACCAATGATAATTTCAAAAAATGTTCAAATTAACATAGGGAAATGTGGAAAGTTTTAGAAAATCAGCATAACATTTGAAAAATTTTGCAAATTTGTCCTTGCAAACTGGTGAACATTTTTTAAAATTTGTCTACGAAAAATGATGAAGTTTTTGTAAATTTATCCACGGATTAGACCCAAAATTTTTAAATTTGTACTCGGAAAAGGTGGAAAATGTTGCAAGTTTGTCCTCGGAAAAGATTGAAAAGTTTGCACTTGGAAAATATTTAAAATGTTGCATTTGGAAAACATTCAAAATTTTGCAAATTTGTTTTCGCAAACTGATAAACATTTTGCAAAATTTGTCCTGGAAAATGGTTGAAAATAAAGCAAATACATGTACCGGTACACGTAAACAAGTCCTCGAAAAAGGTTGACAATTTTTGCAAACAATTCCTCGGAAAATTTGGGAAATGCTGTAAACAAGTCCTCGAAAAACAATGAAAATTTTTAAAATTTATCCACTGAATATAGTTTAAAAATTGTGCAAATACATGTAAGTCTTCCAAAAAGATTGAACAATTTTGAAAATTCGTACTCGGAAATTGTTGAAAATGTTGCAAATCTTTACTCGGAAAAATTTCAAAATGGGCCCTCAGCTAACCAAGTGGAACCATTAATTTTGGATTGCGGCAACATTGATACGTTGAATTTCCCTGACTTTTCCAGGTCTGTGGGAACCCTGTAATTCAGCATCGAATGCATATGGTCAACCCCTCTGCATCACCGAATTTCTGATCCCTAATATGTGGTAAAACGATTAACTTGGATCCGGTAATGGCCGAATAACTTGGCCAGAAACTTCACCTGACTTCATCCGACTTCAACTGGTTCGAATGGCGCGGTGTCATCAGCAACTGGGAAACTGGAACACGAGTGCTGAGGAAATGAGGTCATCTCGCAATCGATCCTGGCCCAGCCCCGACCCACTGCATGCCTATAGGGGTCGCTCGGTGCTCTTCTGGACTAAAGGTGCCTGTTCAAACGGTCGGATGCACCATGCCTAGATAACTTGCATCGACGAATTATGCATGTTTTCTATCGACTAGGTAGCCTACAGGGTCCCCCCAGAAATTTCATATTCAACTTCCCTGACTTTTCCAGGTTTTTAAACAAATCCCAAAATACAACTTACGTTCTTGCCAATTACATTTTTAGATGTTTTAATGTTTATACAGGGTTCCCCCAGATATTTCATTTTCAACTTCCCTGACTTTTCCAGGTTTTCAAAAAATTACCCTGACCAACGACAATGTCAAAAATTTACATAGTTTCCAAAATCGACCCAGTAAAATATTTTGCAAAATTTACTAAATTAAAAAAATTAAAAAACAAATTTTGAAAATGTTACAATTTTGTATTCAGAAAATGTATAAAGTTTTGCAATTTTGTCCTCGTAAAATGTGGAAAATCACATGTGCACTTTTATCCTCGGAAAACGTAAAAAATTTTGCCCTTTTGTCCTCGGAAAACGTGGAAAATTTTTCAATTTTGTCCTCGGAAAACGTCGAAAAATTTTACAACTTTGTCCTCGGAAAATTTGGAAAATTTTGCAATTTTGTCCTAGGAAAACGTGGGAAATTTTGCAAATTTCTACTCGGAAATCGTCGATAAATTTGGCAATTTTGTCCTCGGAAAAAGTCGAAAATTTTGATAATTTGTACTCGGAAAAAGTGGAAAATTTTGCTAATTTCTACTCAGAAACGTGGAGAAATAATGAAAATTTGTCCTCAGAAACTGTTGCAAATTTGTACTGGGAAAATGTAAAATGGTTTCCAAATTTCCCTGACTTTTTTTTAAAAAAAAAGTCATTCTTCCCTGACTTCTCCAGACATTTTCAAGTTCCCTGACTTTCCAGATTTTCCAGGTCTGGGGGAACCCTGTTATAACGTTGATATAATTGTGATATTGGCTTTAGCCTGACTTAATTTGCATAATGATCCCCCTACCAAATGGTACCATGTATTACCGACTGTAGGTAAAGAATAGAAAAGAATTGTCAAATTAAAAAGTATTATTAGTACTGTATGCAATTAGGTTAACAAAAGTCTTTACCCCATGGTAATATGATTCGTCTGCATTAATTAAGTCATTTCATTTTTAAACAAGATTAAATTCTAATGCTTGTTTAAAATAAATAAACTTGGCAAGAATGCAAAATCGTCTGCTAAAAACTCTAGCGTGCATGTCGGTTTTGCGCATGTGTCGTCACGGCTGCTAAAGTACGATTCGTAAAACCTTTTGTTCCCCTAATGCTGCCATTTAGCAGCTGCAAGTTAAGATGTGTCGTTGTTTGTGTCGATCAAATTGCTCTAATTCATACCTAATTAAACCAGAAATTGACGCTTTTTTACATGGTTATTATAGCCCAGAAATTTCATTTTATACTTCCTTAAATTTTTTAGGTTTTTAAACAAATTTTCCTGACCAATGGCAAAGTCCAAACTGACATATGCTAATGTTATCCACAATTTGGCAAAATTTACTAATAAAAATTGTGAAAATTTGAAAAAATTAACAAAGAAAAATGTTAAAAATTTCCCAAAATTAGCATGAACAAATTTGTATTAAAGTTCTACTTGGAATCTGTTAAAAATTGTGCACATTTCTGCTCAGAAACTGCTGAAAATTTTACAAATCTGCACTCGAAAACAGCTACAAATTTTGCAAATTTGTGCTGGAAAAGGTTGGAAATTTTGCAAATTTTTATTACAAAAATTTAGAAAATTTTGCAAATTTCTCCTCGGAAACTGCTGACAATTTTTCAAATTTGTCCCCTGAAATTGGTGAACATTATTCAAATTTGTATTGGCAATATCTAAAAAAAAAAAAAAAATTGGGCCATGAGCTAACCACGTAATCCCATCAATTTTGGATTGCGACAACATTAATACGTTGAATTTCCCTGGCTTTTCCTAAATAAGTCATTCTTCCCTGACATTTACGGACATTTTCAAGTTCCCTGACTTTTCCAGGTGTTCCAGGTCTGGGGGAACCCTGTTTTAGGTGTGTCCCTACTGAAGCGGGGGTAAGATGTGTCAAAAATCTCCGAAATACCCAACACTACATCATTATTGTAGAATGTATTTGCGCTATTATTATCACTATTGTTATGTTACATTTTCAATCAGTTCTATATTCCCCTGATTGTGTGCCATGGCTTTATGGCCATCTTGTCGAGCATGGCGCAGCTGGACAGTAACGACAAAACAGCGGTGCTCATTAATGAAAAGTAGGCCTTGAGGCGGACTTCAGTCGAGTTTCGCCAAACATTTCAATATTGAGTCTCTGCTGATAAAAATCGAGGCGAGGGCGACCCACATTTTCGATTCTGTTCCAAAAATAAACGGGGTTGTTTGTGTTCGGTGAGAAATCGGAGAAGTCAAAATATAAAAAAAAAATAACTAAACAGACCGCGAAATAATTTGAAGATGAGCAAATACTGGAGTGAGGAATAGAAACTTAAAAGTCCGGAGGGACACCCTGTACCAGGTGGCTGACTTCAAGGACTTTCCCAAACAAAACGGGGCTAAAAATAGATGACCTTCAAAAGCCAAAACCCCCTCGATGGCAACGCCGAATCGATGACCTTCACGAGGGAAACGGTTACCAGTCGCAACGGAAGCTTTTAAGGTACTCAGGAGCACAACAGAGAACAGTTTAGTGTTGCAAAATTTATGTTCCAATCGAAGCAAGCCCGAAACTAGCGACCTGTTGCACCAAGGTCCGATTGCATCTTACTGTTTAAGAGACTGTACACGTTCATTATTACTGTCACGACCAGGGTTTCCCCCTGAAATTTCCTTTTCAACTTCCCTGACTTTTCCAGGTTTTATAAAAATTTCCCTGACCAATGGTAATGTCAAAAATTTACACACTTTTCAAAAAGTTACTAATGACAATTTTTAAAATTAACATAGAAAAATTTTTAAACATTAAAAAAAAAAAGATATGTACTCGTAAAACGTGGAGAATCTTGCAAATTTGTACTCGGAATACATGGAAAATTTTTAAATTTGGTCCTCGGAAAACGTGGAGAATTTTGAAAATTTGTCCTCGGAAAACGTTGGGAATTTTGCAAATTTGCACCCGAAAAACATGGAAAATTTTGCAAAATTTGTAATCGAAAAACGTGGAAAATTTAAACTCAGAAAATAGGCACTGAGCTAACCATGTACAAGAATTAATTATTGAATGCAACAACATGACTACGTTGAATTCCTCTATAGGCAACACTCTTATTTAAATTTCGCGCGCCACGCGCATTCCTGACTCGTATTTCTAATTTGCGCAACTATGTATAAGCGCATGCGCAGAATGATTGCGAAAAAGTCGTCATTACTATATACAGATACGCGTTTCTAAGCAAAAATGATCATTTTAAATGATCGTGTAACTAAGCTAGGTTGAAATGTAATAAAAGCGAAAGATGCAACATTTTTGGAGGTAATGTACGTCATTAAAGTGATGACATTAGTAATGAACGTGTATAGTTCCCTTTAAATTACATTAGATTGGTTAATACTCCTTTCCAACGTAGGGCTCCAGAACGGGCCAATCAGAAACGATCGAGTGCGTCGCTGTATTAAAAATAATCGATGCATTCCTTTTTCACATCAGGTAACTTCATGACTGCCAAATTGCTATTGTCTGATTACCCCCAAATAATCGCAATCAATGGCTACTTCGCAATTAAAAACGCCAGTTTTAACGTATACACCTTTACTTTTCCCACAGTTCAAACAATAGAGGTACTAAGGGTGAGAACACACTGAATGCTTCCTTTCGACGTGCTTTTTCCAGCTTCTTTTCATCGTCTTGTTTCCAGCTTTTGAGCGCACAATGAATGCTGATATCAGCGTGATGGTCAGTGCTTTTGGTGGCGCCACTGCATGCGTTATGCTAGGTGAAACATTCCGCGTAAAACCTTGCACATGCGCATTAGCATCGGATGAGTGCGGGACACGTTTTTACGGTACATAGGCGGCATGCAATCGATGGCTACACTTTTGACCAATTAATAGTGTAGCTGTGTCTTAAAAATCTGCTTTCAGATTTCCAAAAAAAGGTTAAAACATTCTTGAAAGCATAACAGCGCTTCTTGTAAACTCAGCCTGGCTCAGCTAAGCTTTCATTGTGTGCCCCTCATTTAAAACGGTTCTAGGACAAAATATACTGAACAAAATAAACTGAACAAAACATACTGAGGTTAAAAATATTCTGGTAAAAACATACTGGACAAAATATATACTTAACAAAATAAACTGAACAAAACATACTGGGGTAATAATATATGAAACGGAGTATATTTTGTCCAGTACATTGTCCTTACATTTTTCCCCAGTATATTATTACCACAGTATGTTTTGTTCAGTTTATTTTGTTAAGTATATTTTGTCCAGTTTGTTTTTGCCCCCTATATTTTTTACCAGTATATTTTGTTCAGTATGTTTTGCCCAGTATATTTTGTCCGGATACCATTTAAAACGCATGCCGCATACTTCTCCCGCTTGGTGGCGCTAGTGTACACCGCGTGGTAAGCGCCTGCAATAAGCATTCTGCGTGTTCTCACCCTAACACGGCAGCACCTGCTTTGATGAAGGGCAATCCAATGCTCTCGCCCATGTTTGCGACCTTAATTCTCAACTGAACATATCGAGCGTTCGCGAGTAAACAACAGAACAGTGCAATCGTCGAACGGTTACTGAGGTGAACTTCAGTGGAGTAAAGATCCGTGACCTACGAAGGGCGCTATGACCTTTGCCACGATGTTTAATGAGCCCGCAGCTAAGCTGCAACATTTCCAAAAATCGAGAATCGATGAGCAAAGCGCAAAAAAAAAAAAAAAAAAAAAATGCAAGATTTCGAGGGAATAAACCCACAGATTGTCGAAAAGCTGGGGCCGCAGGATCAATGTTCTTTTGGATCCTGTTGAATAACCTTCAAAAGAAGTAAAAATAAAAACTAGCTTGATAAGAGCCAGTATGTGGCAGAAAAAATGTCATCCCTTTTGTGTTCTGACAGTTTGGCCTCAAACAATCGTTTTCAGAATTAACGATAAAAAGAACTTCCTGGTACTTGGCCTATCTCAAAAGGAAAATTACGGGTACTCTGGCAGATGCTATGCGAATCGCACTTTGGCAGTCATCAGGTCACGTGTACAAAAGGAAGGCATTTAATTGGTTGAAAAAGCCGCGATGACCATGCGTGAATTTTCCATCCAATTAGCGTGTCGGTTTTTTACACGTGACTTCTCGACTGCTATAGCACGGTTTACAAAGCTTATTTCTGAGTACCCCGACAGAATTATTTTAAAAAAAAAACGCCAGTCTATAGTCGCTTGTTTCCTTGAAATTGATATTTCAAGCTGAAATATTTAAACCATCTTTTAAGGATGGTTTATAACCGGAAGTTAAAACATGTAGTACCTTTCGTCTTCCCTAAGTTATTTCAACAGGGTTACCCCAGAAATTCCATATTCAACTTCCATGGCTTTTCCAAGTTTTTAAACAAATTTCCCTGACCAACGACAAAATTGCCATATGACAATGTTATTCACAATTTTGAAAATCGTGCTTTGCATCGATATGTTGAAAATTTGACATGTTTGCATTCGAAAAACGTTGACATTTTTTCAAATTTGTACTTGGAAAAGGCTGTGAATTTTGAAAAATCTGTAATCTGAAAATTTTGCAAATTTCTCCTCTGAAACTGTTCAAAACTTTACGAATCTCTACTCGAAAACAACTGAAAATGCTGCAAAAATTTTGCTCGGAAAACGTGGAAAATTTCGCAAATTTCTCCTCGCGGAAACTGTTGAAAATTTAGCAAATTTGTTCTCTCTGAAATTTCTTCAAATTTTGCGAATTTGTACTGAAAACGTTTCAAAAGGTTTGCAAATGGGCCTCGAGCTAACAACGCAAAAGCATTCGTTTTTGATTTTGACAACAGTAATACGTTGAATTTCCCTGACTTTTTCCAAATAATTCATTCTTCCCTGACTTTTCCAGATCTGGGGGAACCCTGTTTATTTGAGAGAGAGAGAGAGAGAGAGAGAGAGGTTTAAATCTCACCGTTTATAATAAAAAAAAGCTTGGACGAAACATTTGGCCTTCTCCAGTGCACTCTAGTTTTTGTCATGGGATATCGGCAACGAAACCGGAAGTGCTGCTGCAATGTTGCCGCTTGTTTCCAATATTTCTCGCCTCCATTGTTTTTGTAGTTCTGGGCGATTGTTTGCAATGCTGTCGATTGTGTTTAGTGCGTTCGAGAAGCTCAGTCACACGGAACACCGCGGTGTCTTGCCAGGTTAATGGCCGAAAAGAAGCAGGGGAGGGGGTACACGAAATTAGTCCCAAATTAAATCCGCTATATGCAATTGCAATTGTGTATTCCAAAGGCTTTTCCAAATTGTCCTCAAAGTCGGAAGTGGCCAAAAGTTAAAACGTCCCAATAAGCAACCGATAAGGATGAGGGCATATAGGGTTCCCTCAGAAATTTCCTTTTCAACTTCCCTGACTTTTCAAGGTTTTAACAAAAATTTCCCTGGCCAATGATAATGTTAAAAATTTACATAATGTATTTTGAAAATTCGACACAGGAAAATATTTCGCAAAATTTACTAATGACAATTTCGAAAATTTAAAAAAATATGCTTGCCATTTGTTTGAAAATTTGACAATTGTATTCAGAAAATGTAGAAAGTTTTGCAATTCGCAAAACGTTGAGAATTTCGCAAATTAGCACTTTGGAAAGCGTTGAGAATTTTGAAAATCTGACATGTACTCGGAAAGCGTGGAGAATTTTTGCAATTTTGTCCTCGGAAAACGTACAATTTTTTCCAAATTTGTACTCGGAAAAGTTCAGAATTTCGCAAATTTGCACTCTAAAAACGTGGAGAATTTTGCAAAATTGTACTCGGAAAACGTGTGAAATTTTACAAATTTGTACTCGACTACGTTGAATTTCCCTGACTTTTCAAAATAAATCATTCTTCCCAGACTTCTCCAGCCATTTTCAAGTTCCCTGACTTTTCCAGGTTTTCAAGGTCTGGGGGCACCGGCCTGCATTAGCACCGTGACCTCAGTGGGGCTATTGCCTCCGTCTGCCGAAGATGATGCTTGGACGGGGAATCTGCTTTCAGTTTAATTTCCAGGGTTCCCCCAGAAATTTCATTTTCAACTTCCCTGACTTTTCCAGGTTTAAAAAAAAATCCCTGTACACAATGGCTATTGAAAATGCAGAAAAACCATGACCTAATACGTGTATGTCAATGCAAGGAAAGCTACAGTATATTTATTATTTACCATATAAACAGGAAATTATATAAAAAAAACATCAGTGCATGCATCAATTTACAAGCTTGATTTTCTTAAGGTGGCAATTAACACACCAAGGAAATTTAAACTGAAACTTGATTTCCGAAACTGGAACGCAAGTTTCCGGATCATGCGTTTCCTGTTACGTTAACCAAGTCGGAAACCAAGATTCAGCTTTCTTTGTGTGCGTCCTCATTTAAAAAGCATGCCGCATTCTTATCCCGCTTGGTGACGCTAGTGTACACCGAGTGGTAAGCGCCTGCAATAAGCATTCTTTGTGCTCACACCCTCAGAGTCAGCCGGCTTTCTGAATTGAGTTTCCAGTTTTGGAAACTTTTAAAGATTCCTTGGTGTACCTTTAACACAAAAGCGGAAAACCGCTACGTTGCCCAGGGGGGAAATCCCACCTTGACCCGTTGGAGAAAGTGTAGAGGGTGCGGGCGGTTGTAGAAAACTGAGTAGAAAACTGGTTGCTTGGCACCCCCACCCAACAACCAGCCAAAAGGGGAATACTTTCTAAATTAAGAGGGAAAAAAAAAAGTCGTCCTCAACCTCAGAACGCCCAAATTTAATCGGCAAGCAGAAATTGCAGATAGCATCTGCCAACAAAAGGAACATCTGATCCGGAGGTGGTGACCGTGATGACCGCACCTGCCATCGGCCCAATCCCGTTTGATAGAAATCAAACAAGCTGGACAATAAAAAGTCCACTCCTGAAGAAAGTGGCTTCTGATCACCTGGTTCACCTCATCAAGATTGCAGCTGAATCACCGGCAATAAACAAATACCTCAGTAATTGGGCCGCATCGAGATAATGTACGAATTGCGCAACCCGGCGGTGGTGTACAATGGGCGTTGCTGAAAGATCGATGAATGTTAAATTTTTGAGAAAAAAGTATATAATAGTTTTTTAGGAAAAAAATAAAGTGTGCGTATACACACGTGAAAAAACGACAATGTCACTATGAACAATGGCGGACTTGCGCAATGCATTGTGGTGTTAGTTCGACATTTGCTATAGCTTTTACGATTGGCAAATTTCGAAATATTAACCAGAATTTCATGTCATTTTTTTGCTCCGAAATTAAGAATTCTGAACTGTACTCTTTTATCTTGATTACTAGTTCCATTGGCAAACTGGTTGGGTGATAAATGCGAGCAAATATATTTGTCTATACAGGGTTCCCCAGAAACTGCATATTTAACTTCCCTGACTTTTCCAGGTTGTGAAACAAATTCCCCTGACCTGGAAAAGGACAAAGTTGACATACTGTATAGTGTATGGGCAATGTTATCCACGATTTTGCTAAATCGACATAGGAAAATATTCACCATTTTCCCAAAATTAATGAAATTTTGAAAATGTTGGGGGAGCTTGGAAAACGTTGAAAGTTTCGCGAAATTAGCATGAGAAAATACGGAAAATTTATCTTCGGAAAATGAGGAAAGTTCAGCAGATTTGTACTCGATAAAGATTAAAAAATTTTCAAATTTGAAATCCTCGAAAAGTTGAAAATTTGTTCTTGGAAAAGGTTGGAGATCTTTCGAATTTGCTACGAAAAGTTTGAAAATTTGTAATCGAAATACGTGGAAACTTGTACAAATTAATTGTAGTGTACTAACGCGGATTTTACTGAAATCCTTCTGTGAAACTGTCTAGTTTTTAGTTTGGCAAAAACAGTCTGCTACGCCATGTTTTTCGTTGCCACAAACCATAAGTTTCAAGTTTGGAGTTTTTAGTTTTGGTCTGGTGATAGTGTGTGCACCCGGCTTACGAGTATAAATCGATGAAAACGACAGGAGTTTTTTTTCCAAATATTTTTTTTAATCCAAATATCATTCTAATTTTCAATCTTATAAAACTTCAGGAATCATTCATGGGCTTGCGAAAAAAAATTCCGAAACGAGGAGTCTCCAGAAAGCTCAAATTAGTTCCTTTCTTAGTAAAAAATAGTTGCTAAATCAAAATCTCAGAAACTTGCCAACAACCAGTAACATTGGCGCAATGAGCAAGTGCATGTATCTCGTTGCAATGGCACCAGTGAACTCTGCACGCAACCTATTCTTACCAAAATGGAATTGGCATGGACTGGAAATCTCGAATTAAAAGTGTCCCAGTTATGCAAAGAGGAGGGCGAAAAAACAGGCAAATATGCGATAATAATAATAATGGGGGTAGGGGGATACGCGGCTTCGATTACCGTCCAGGTAACCAGGTCAAACAATGAGGAAAAATCGACCAAAATGGGTTAATGGCAGAGCGCCACAGCGCCAGCTAATTAAAGCAAAGTATAGACGAGCAGCGTCCTCCAGTGACCGATTCTGGTGACAGACTAAAACCGGAACTTACAACCGAGGGACATTCAAAAAGGGGTACAGTACATATGAAAACGAATTAACGAAGTCATCATGAAAGTGCAATGATGGCATGAACACCTGGTGGTAAATGGACGTGATGTTCCATTATCTTTTAACCATCTTTAAGTGGTCAAAGATGGTCAGAAATACATGATGTGAGGCTTAATTGTACCAGGGTTCCCCCGGAAATTTCATTTTCAACTTCCCTGACTGTTCCAGGTTTTAAAAAAAAATTCCCTGACCAATGACAGCGTGAAAAACTGACACTGGAAATTATTTTTTTAAATTAACTAACGACAATTTTGAAAATTCACATAGAAATTTTTTTAAATGGGAAAATTTTGTTTTCGGAAAATGCTACAAATTTGTGCTCAGAAAAAGTGGGAAATTTTGTAATTTTGTCCTCGGAAAATGTGGAAAATTTGTACTTGGAAAACTTAGAGAATTTTGAAAATTTGTACACGGAAAACGTGGACAATTTTGCTAATTTGTACTCGGAAAATGTGAAAAATACTTCTAATTTGTACATGTACTCGGAAAACGCGGAAAATTTTTCTTATTTGTACTCGGAAAACGTGGAGAATTTCGCAAATTTCTACTCGGAAAACGTGGGAAATTTTGCAAATTTGTACTCAAAAAACGTGGAAAATTTTGCAAAATTAATACGCAGAAAACGTGGAAAATTGTGTAAATTAATACATGGAAAACGTGGAAAAGTTTGCATATACTCCGAAAATGTGGAAAATTTTTGTAAATTTCTACTGGGAAAATGGGTCCTGAGCTAACCTTGTAGAAGTATTAATTTTAGATCGCCATGACTGCGTTGAATTTCCCTGACTTTTCCAGGTCATTTTCAAATTCCCTGACTTTTCCAGGTTTCCCAGGTCTGCGGGAACCCTGTGTACATATCCGCCATATCAACCATGGGCTCAACGCCCGTTGTTGTCTTCGACAGGAACCAATGACTCTCCGGCAGCAGATATTAGTCGTGTTGTCGGTTTTGTAACAGGCAGTGCATCGCCACTCAACTGCGCATCTAGAGATGGGCGAGCTGAACTTCCGGTGAGTTTCCGAGCCGTGATGTTCGGAATTTCAACAATTTTAAATCTGAAAATATCTAGCTGGACTCAAACAACAAAAGGCTAGGACTCCTTAATAGCGAATTAATGGTAAAGAAAATATTTCCGAGTCAGTGAAACTCTGGAACTCGAAACTCGATTCCAAACAAAACTCACTAAACTCGACTAGACTGTAGTTCAGCTCGCCCATCTCTATACGCCCAACCCTCCTCAAACACTCTTGACTTGGGACCGGCAACAACACAGAAATACAAGGTGCAAACATGATAGCCTCCAAATTGTTTCGGAGCTTTATTCCGTACATGACACAGGGTTCCCCCAGAAAGACCCTGACTTTTCCAGGTTTTAAAACAAATTTCCCTGACCAAGACAAGGTGATAATCGACATATGCCAATGACGATTTTGAAAAATATAAGAATTCCATATTTTGCAACATTGACATAGGAAAATATCCAATATTTTGCCAAATTTAGCATGAATTTTTTTTTTTTTTTTTTTGAAAATTTGCCTTCAGAAAATGTGAAAAGTCTTGCAAATTTGAACTTGAAAAACATGGACAAATTTGCAAATTTGTATAGTGGGAAAATTAACAAATTGGTACTGTAGTGGGAAAATTAAAAAGTTTGCAAATTAATGCGTCCTGCGCAAACCCGTAGAAGCATTCATTTTCGATTGTGTCAACATTAATACCTTGAATCCCCCTGACTTTTTCAAAATAAATCATTCCTCCCTGACTTTTTCACGTTCTCCAGGTCTGGGGGAATCCCGTGACAAAAAGCTTTGCATTTGAAATCTGATAAATTCATTTGAAAACCAATTTAAAAATGTTTTTGAGCCATGGATGGATCTTCCGAATTTATCCAATTTGACCTCTCAGTTTATACATGAGAATCTCCGCGAAGGTTCCAACCTATTTTCAGATTTCATGAAGTACCGACGTTCAGTGCAAGTTGCACCATACAATTAAGTAACCTGAAAACCTTTTTAAAAGTGTCTCTTAGCACATGCAACTGATGCAAGAACGCATGGTAGCGCACGCGTGCTAAGAGAGCGAATGTCCCTCGCCTATAAACAAACCGAAACGCTGACCTCGGTGCAAGCACTTGGCTCGCACCCGAGTTAAAGACCTTGAAGAGCGGTTTCAATACGAAAACTTTTTCAACCATCTGTTGATTCTGCTGATGTTGCTGTTGATGGCATTGACAGCCACGTGCATTATTGGCACCAAAAGCAACGTCACCGTGCGAACGATGCCAAGAACTGCGTGACAGTTTCTAGATAGGCAATTGAGCGTCTAGCTCACTTCCAAAAAACAACGCTGTTGACAATTTGGGCCAAATTTCGCGGAAACCCTCCTATCGATATTAACCGAAAAATTCACAGATTTCCGGGAATTCCTTTGGATCGACCCCGCGTCGAGCTAACTTGCAATTTAAATGCGCCTTAATTCTCAAAAGACATCGCCAAAGCAATGCTGCCAAACTGCTCATCCCAACATTTCCTAGCGTTATCTCGGAAATGAGACAGTTAACAAAACTAAGCATTTCCGTAGAAAATCGTTTTCCTAGAAATTCAACAGTATCCTTTGGAACTTCCAAAAATTTGGCGCATTCATCTTTCAGATTGAGCAGGCCATAAGGGTAGACTCAGAGATGCGTTAAATTGTGCTCGATTTGGATACAACTCAGCGAGTATGACAATTATGCGACATTTAATTACAGTAAAACCTGTTCAGAGTGACCACCAAAAAAAATGCAAAGTTGGTCACTATACAAAGAAAGCGTGAATTACATTAAAATAATTAACTGTACACTGTACTTATACAAGTAGACTGTAATAAATGTAGTAAAAAACCAC
>JAQGAO010003769.1:0-16379 GCA_034697705.1 Ommatoiulus sabulosus | reverse complement strand
CGCAACAGATGGAATAACCTCGGATCCGTCATAAGTAGACTCCTGAAACAAAATGTAGTGTCACTACACCAAAGGGGAATCTTCCATGCCATAACAGTTTGATGACCTTGAACACCGCTTCAAGGTGTAGAGCACTGAATTTTGAACACGTCGTGGGAAAATGAACACCAACACAAGAAACAGAATGCAAATCCCCCAACAGAACAGAAGTTATGAACAGAAGATGATGGGGTATCCCTGCAAGTCACCCAGGGTATAACACCCAAAGCCATGGTTATCATTGCAAAGTTGCAACAAGTAAGGACAATGTCATTGTGGATACCCACAGGAATGTGAATATCAGTAGGAGCCACTAATTTCCATCACTACATGCATGAATTGGAACGAATACCAAGGTGTTGGCAATGGTAGACCCTGGGTGACTTGCAGTGATGCCCCATCTTCTTCTGTTCATAACTTTTGCTCTGTTGGGGGGATTTGCGTTCTGTTTCTTGTGTTGTTGTTCATTTTCACTGCTCTACACTTTTCCAATTGACACCAGTGGTGTCCAGTGCATATTTCAGATTTTGGTTGCATGATGACCTTGAAGCGGTGTTCAAGGTCATCAAACTGTCATGGCACTGAAGATCCCCCTTTGGTGTACTGACAATACATTTTGTTTCAGGAGTCTACTTATGACGGATCCGAGGTTTTTCCATCTGATGCATCTTCAAATGAACACCCTGAATATGTATACATGCACATGCATAGTAAACATGCATGCACAGTATTTCTTAAATAGCTTTAGAGCAAGAAATGCTTAGTGCGCCACCAAACGGAACTTTATTTACATTTACGTCAAGCTACGTCATTTCCTGAGTACGGCTATTGTCATTTTTGCTTCATGATGGTATACCTTTATAAAACTTCGTTTGCCCAAATACTAATAATGACTACAAGTATAAATAACAACTATTCTGAACTTTATTCTGAACATTCAGAATAATTGTTATTATTTCGTTATAACTATAGTATACCGTATAACAATTGTACGTATTTGCAAGGTCTATAGCTATTTAATTTTCGTCATAAATTAACGGTTATTGGTTTTATAAAATTGTGTGGGGTGAGTTATGTTTCCATGCAACCGATTCTGATTAGTCTCTAGCCGGAAATGCGGGGGTCAAACCAAAGTTTAGGGCGTTAAAATTTGCATTAAAAATAGGAACAGGTGGGGGAAGAGGAGGGAATTATCGAGCATTTTGGGTGCAGAACGTGCGAGCTCATAAAAATAGCAAGCAAATTTCGGCCTACTCCGTCCCACGTAAGCTTTCGTTGATTGCAGTATCCTTTAACGCTATCAGTACACGCTCTTTGCGAAAGCGATTTCTGCCAAACTACTCGTTTTTTTTTAATAAAAAAAAATAAAACGTGAAATCGGGAAAACGCGTTAACGGGGTTGGCGAAAATGCAATGGCCAATTAGGTAGCCTACAAATCTTACTATTTAATGCAATGCTTAATTATCTTCGTAAAAATGGCCCAACAATAGCAATTCGTCGCAATAAATTAATCACTCGGTTAATTAGGACTAATCAACTGAGCCCTGTTAACCAGGTTAACTGAAGAAAACAATTAGGGTTGATCAATAAAATTGTGGGATGTGTGTCGACGGTGCCGAAATGCATATATGGGAGACTTCATTGTTGCGCGGCCGGGGAATAGATAAATAAACATCTGCAGCGCACCCATTCGGTGGTCACCTGCGAGCAACGGCGCACCTTAAACCTAAATTTAATTAAGCTTCTCTAAAAATGTTAATTAAAAAAAGTTTCACCCACGAAACGCCCGCTTGGCTTTCTTAAAGACTGCCAAAAATATATTTTCCGTGCTAGAAGGGTTGAAGATTCGCCAGCGCAACAACACCCATGCTCTGCAGCGTTGTCCATAAATTTGGGATGAAACTGGTCTACGCGTTTCTACGACCATAAACCTCGTTTAAAAATGCGCCAAACAACCTGTATAAATGTTCCAAATCCCAACCAACTTGCATTTATAATGAGATGCCGAGCAATTGCTTGTACGAACGTTGTAAAATAAATTCCCTTTACGAGCCATGGCTTGTATAAGCATGTTCTGGCGACTGTAGCATGTACTTACATGTACCTGCCAATAAATTACAACAAAGACCATGGCAGTTGCACTCATCGTACAATGTGCTATGTGCATGCAGAACCGCAAATTCTATAGGAAGTGTATCCGCGATATTGATACATTAAAAACTTTATAGCAGCATGCAGGAGCGCATAAATCATATTCACTGTTGACAACCCTGGCCGGAAAATTACGCAGCATAACATTCGTTGACGTATACATGTAGTACTTTGTAAATGGTTATAAGGTTTCGATATACGTGTCGTATTTAATTTTTTGAAAATACTGCTTAAAAATTCGATGATTTTGCGTGTCCTCTCGTGAATATGCCGAACACTTTGTAGCAATGTTACGTAACGAGTTGAGCAGGAGTTGAAGGTGAGTTGAGATGATGAGTTGAGGTTTAGTCATGTCATGCCCACTATTTTTGCGAAAACTTGTTGCAATGATATTCAATTCAATTCAATGTATTACCCTAAACGGGGATAAACATAACATATACAAGAACAAAAACGTTTTTCATTTGTCATGTTTTTCATTGCAACAAGAGTTCGTAAAATAGTGGACATGACAAAACCTCAACTCATCATATACAAGAACAAACATATACTGTATAAGAACAAAAACGCATTTTATTTTATTTTTTTTAAAGCGTTTCTCATTGCAACAAGTTTTCGCAAAATAGTGGACATGACAAAACCTCAACATCAACTTCATTATTGTAAAGACAAAATGTCATCCATGTTAAACTGTTTTGACAGGTTTTTAAACCAGTTCCAAAGTTAAGAATTGTCTAATTGTCTATGCACATCGATTTTAGCATCTGCTCAAGCGACGACAAAGGTGCACTGTGAGGTCCGGAATCTCGCAGCTCCCTGTGACATCCATCATCCATCAAACACGAAGCTGGTCTTTGTTTCAGAACATTCTCTCGCCAATTACCATTTTCTCATGCAGTCAGTGCAATTAAAACGAGTGCGCTTACAAGGAGGGGCCCTAATCCTTGAAGCCCAAAAATGTCCGAAAAAATGGAAGAATTTCAGCAAAAAATGGAAGAATTTCAGCCCCTGATTGGGATTTTTGAAAGTTCAAAGACCACTGTCCGCAACACCGAAGAGCCATTAGCGTGTCAACGTCGTTCTCCGTCGTTCCGGAGGTGCTTGTTTACAGAAGTTAGACAAACGTGTGTGGTCGCGGCCATAAGGTTTCAATTTGTACGATTTCGCCAAGATTGTTTACCATGGCAGAAGTATATCCATGTGGTGACCATCAGGCTGTTTATGTAGAGCCCGTGGCACAGTGGCGGAAGCGTGGGGAGGAAAGTTGAGCCTGTAGGGGAGGAACAAAAAAGTTGTGAACAAGCACGCGTTATCACTAGTTGGACAGACAAACCATCTGCCGAGGCATGTTGTTTGGACGCTGCAACACGAGTTTGCATAAAATGTCATATACACACCATTTTAGCATGTCCCTAACTATCAGCCTGCTAACTATGAGCGAGAAACTAAATTCGATGTGGTTGTAGCAATATAGTTAGTGATAATTACATGTATGACGGAATATGGCGCCATCTTGACTTCCTCGCCATGCCTCGCGGTAACGTGATACCTATAGTGCTGCCATATATACAGGTATGCTTCGCGCGACATCAACAATAAGCCACCAATTTCATGTCATTTTCATGTCACAACCTCGATTCTTGCTGTTCGTTTTTTTGGGGGGCGAGTGACAAACTGAGAAAAAGAGGGTTCGACTCTTGATTATAGACGAGATTCCCATACATGTATCTACATATTCTGTACTGCACGTACGTTGTATTTGTAGAGCACATTTTCACAAATTTGCAAATGTTCAACAGTTTCCGAGGACAAACGTGCAGAATTTTCCACGTTTTCCGAACACAATTGGCAAAATGTTCCAACCGTTTGTCACACAAATAATCAAGATTTCCAACCTTTTGTAGCACAAATGTTCAAAATGTTTTCATGCTAATTTTGAAACATTTTAAAAAATTTCCTATAGTATGTTAACTTTAATTTTTTTTTCAAAAATATCATTAGTAAATTATGTAAAATATTAAATATTGTTATGTGTAGATTTTGCAAAATTACATAATAGAATACATGTACACAAGTACAGTATGTCAATTTTGACATTGTAGTCGGTTAGGGAAATTTGTTTAACAATTAACCTGGAAAAGTCATGGAAGTTTAATAAGAACTTTTTGTGGAACCTTGACATCTCATCATATGGCAGGGGTGCAACAATTATTGTTTCAGGTTATGAAGGGGCTTAGGGGCCCCCATATAAACTCAGGCTTCAGGGCTCCAAAAATGTAGATACGTCACTGACCCGCTGTAAGAGAGGACTACGTCTATTTAACTTGCACGTTTACTATTTTTATACGTGAGAATGTACTGCGTACGATATCTGGAAGTGACAGCAACCTATATTCTCATCTTTGGATGTGAAATCATGCATAAAGTCGAGTATGTGGAACATTTATTAGCAAAACCGTTCTAGATACCTCGAAGCCAAATGTTAAAGGCAGGTGGCAAAACCAATGTTAAGAACACAGGTTTTCGTTTATTGGCACAGGTATAACCATCTGCCTCGTCAATGCTCCTGCTAGGGGATTAAGGTGATACTAAAATTGCCAATGACCAATAGAAAAAATGGATCTTTTTTTGTGAGAATGCGCGATGAGGTGAAGGAAGCGGTAAGAAGTTTCATCATCAAGGAGTGGATACTGAATCTTAGATGGCAGAAATCCGCCTCTGGAAATGATGGAATATCGCATTGTATACTTTTCTAAAATCTCGCTCGAATGCAGTAAAGTTGTTTGTCAATCACTTTCGTATAACTTCGTGAAACGTAACAAGCTCGTTTACGTCCTCGCACTTCAAGTAAGGGTAAGGTTTGTCGTTAGTTGACACATAATGCGATACGTGAGTGGGAACATTGATCAAACTTATCCGACATGAATGCTCGCGAGGCCACTGACTTTAAATTATCCATCATGGGTATCTCCGCAAGATTATATCCCTATAGGACTTGTCCGTTTATTTATGGAGCTATCCATAATGACATTATAGATCCCATAAGGACAATTATGCTGGTACTTGTGAGCGCTTCATTATCTCAGTTTCTTAATGTGGAAGGACAATTCTTATTTCCGCTATTTTGCAACCCCAGTATACGTATAGTAACAATTTTACGAGTCATTTTAATGGAGTGGCTAGTGAACAAAATACGTTAGATTGTATAGTTCTGAGGCAATACAACCGATAACTGCAGCTTTGTCAGACCGAGAAGTTCTGCTATGGCTGAATAACGTAGCCTACACGTACAAGAGAATGTAAAAATAAATTGGAATTACAGTAAAACCTGTTAAGAGTGACCTCCAAAAAAATGCTATGTTGGTCATTGTACACAGGTGGTCACTATACAAAGAATGCCTGAATTAAATTTAAATATTGTACATGTACACTGAACTTGTAGTAAAAAACCACAAAACCAAAAAAGTACAGAATCATCATGTCCATGTGCATTACCTACATGTACAGTTTATTTATTACCTTATTACACATTTGTTTTTTAAGAAAAAATTACCAAGTTTTCCTTGTTTTAAATGCTTTTTGCATTTCATGATCATGTTTTCTGTTATTTTTTTGATCTGAATAATATGATCCATAATTTCTGTGCAATTTGAAACAGCATATTTTTTTAACCTGCTGCTCATTTCCAAAACAAAGTTCTTAAATCATCTCAGTTTCCATTTCTTCTTCACAATTATCACTTTCCCCATCAGAAATTCTAAAAGTATCATCTTCCTTTGTAATTTCATCAATAATCTCTTTTTGAAGCTCTTCAAGAGTAGCAATGCTGTAAAGTTGAATGTCACTATGCATACTGTATGTAAGGTGACTCATCTGTTATCTGGTCACTTTTTAACGTACATTGACAATGTAAAAATTGCAAAAAAAGACAACACACTGGTCACTGTATACACAATAGACAGGTGGTTGGTATATATACAGAGAATTTTTATGAAGAAAATGTACACTTCAAAAACCAATACACTAAAAAGTGGTCAACATAAACAGGTGGTCACCATTCTCGTTAAGAGGAATCTTGAAGGACGTAAAATGTAATCGTTTAAAGAACAAAACATGACTTCAACAATAAGAAAGAACTAAAGTTTCATAGAAGCTTAGATGAAATTGTCACCATTTTATCTTACATGCATGTGTATAAGAATGGGAAGGTGCTGCAACTTTTATCGGGAAATTCCCAGTTATATATAACGTACCTTTTTTTTTTCTTAAAGTTGGTTTTGACGTACACTGTATAACATAGCGCGAATGCTGGGGAGCTCGAAAATTCATTCGTTTTAGCCGAAAATGCGTAATCTCCGAATTCTGAATTCGTCTTAAACGAAAAAATTAATTAACGTTGGTCGTCCATGCTTATAGGACGGGGACTATAGTCCGTACTATCAGAATTTCGTATCAATCGAGTTCTTCTTAATGAGGTTCTACCTGTATACTGTATTGCGAAAACGGAGACCGAACGAGAAATCTCGTATATACATGTCCACGAATTGTTTTCCGTTTCCGGAAACTATAATATAGCGCTCAACGGAGAAACGGTTGCGAATGAGCGCTAAATAAATGGAGTGCACGCTACAGCAGCTGGAACGAACAGAGCCCGAGCAATCAGGTTTATTGATTTTTAAAAAGGCGCCGCATCATAGGACGAGTTAAAAATGCATGAAATAAGAGAAAGCCCCGGCTTAAAAAAAGAAATTGTTCGCTCGCTGCACAGGAGCCCGGAATTGATCGCTCGCCGTTCCGAACAGTATAGCATGAATTCTTTAGGGGCCTATTTAGCTTGTCATCTTAATGAATTTCATAAAGCGAATAATAAATTCATACCTTCATATATATTTTACAACCTTCCCCAGTAGCGTACAGCCAGCGCTGTATAGAGTGTTGTTGGCGTACATGTACTCTACTACATGTGTACGTAAAGGCGCACGAGTTTGTGTTTTTAGAAGTGTTACATGAACAGCGGAAGGTCGTGCAATCGATAGCGGTGGTCGGTGGACGAGGAAGATGAAAGAGAGGAATATACTGTATAGTTTTCGGCGACTTCAGCGCCCTCTAACGTGCATGCATGGGTGAAAGCAGTCAAAATTAGCGGAAGATAGGGAATGCGAGGGAATCACATGCTCGCATCGAAGATGGTTTTGCATTACGTGTATTTCAATGTTCAGTAAATATTAGAGATGGGGAGCTGAACTTCCGGTGAGTTTTCGAGTCGAAACGGGTTTTTTGGTGTTGAAATACCGAGTTTGAGCAATTATGCGGTAGACCAAGGTTCTATTCTTGGATCGGCTTTCCTCATTGTGGTTTTTCATGGTTTCCCACAATCCCTGGGATAGTTCCCATATTACATCGACCATGACCGTAATCTTCTCCCATCCCGTCACACTTCTTGTTTATAGGTTTTTCCTCAGCAAGAATTCTGGTACATGCAGTATTTCAAATCAAATCAAAGTTTATTCACAAAATACAGGCATTATATACAGCCAACCTAAGTTAGAAGACAAACACTGTATACCTGTGGTAATCAGTTAAGACAAGATTCTCTAATCTCTATATATTATTAACAAAAACACGCATATACTGTATACGGAAGGAGACATAACAGCTTTGGCAGGGAGTTTGTTCTCTATTGTGTGCCGGCAACAAAGCCCGGGTAAATGGGGAAGGGTGGGGAAAGCAATGGTAAACCCCATGGATATCACTGCCAATGGAGGGAGTTGGCTATATGGGGTGTCCGAAAGTAGGATTCGACAGAAAACGGAAAGTAATGGATAATAATAACAGGAATGTATTTCGCTATGGTAAATGCCCGGGTAAATGTGAAGGGTTGGGCAGATGAAAGGCGCTGCCTGTTACAAAACCGACCAGACGATTGATATCTAACTCTTATTGACTCCGGTCTGTGAGATCAACGAACACCGCGCCCATGGTTCATGATTTGGCATTCGGACTACGGACGATGGCAATTCAACAGCCAGAGCCGAACGAGGAATTGTTCAATAACAAGTATTTCACGAAGAGAGCAAAGCTATACCCCCTTCCATCGTCCCCATTGATCATGTTCCTGCGTGCGTCTTTTTTGGAGGAAAGTTCATACCCGTTTTAAGACCCAGATTTTTATTGACTCACCTTCGCGCGAGCTATTAAAAAATGCATAAAATATGTTTTATTTCTTCAGCCTCGAAAGCTACCTTCAAGGTTATCACACGTGTGAAAGCGCGCTTTGCCCGATCGACCTTTGACGGACGGACATCGACAACATCGTTGAAATTCGGTCGGAGGAGGTCGGAATACTGGATTACAATGAAAGCCGCTTAATTCGATCACGATGGTTCCAGCGATTTTAACCGAAATATATGGTGAACGTCAAAAAACGCGTTAACGATTGACCTTAATTACCAAATTAATTTGTTGTATGTTTGAAAAATACAAAATATTTAATCGTACACATGTATTTACATATTTTTAAAATTATATTTGTAAAAAAAGTTGTAAGTCGTGTTTGATGTTGCCTGGTTGCTGCAACGGCTGAACTTTCATTTTCTAAAATATATATGCAGAAAATCCTATACATGTATACAGCCGCTGATGCATTAGCTGCTTAGATGCACGCATGCGCGTTGTGCAAACGTGTCCGTCCTTGTACGAAACACACTTATTTCGAGCATTTGCTTTATGTAGACTCGTGGAAATATGATCGAATTACGCGTTGAGATGACCGAATTAAGCGACTTTTTTTAACATGGGGAAGCATAGGAAAAAATCCGTTCTGACTGTTTCGACCGAATAAAAATGGCTGACCGGATTAAGCGTGATCGAATTAACAGGCTTTCACTGTACTATTTATGCTATACGCGTATAATTTCCCATACAGTAAAAGCGACAGGGGGGCAAGTGTAACACGCGATTTCGACCGCACCTCACCCATGGCTGCGCGTTTCGTGGACTTGTAAAGCGAGCGGAAGTACACGTGTCCCCGTAAAACGATACGCCGACGCGTAGTTCCAGATCCTAAATTGAAAACGACGTGGCAGGGTGTCACAAAATGCATATTCGCCCGAATATGAATCGCGAATAACGCGCAGATTGTGATCAGTATATATACGCCATGCACTGCTCCTAAATAGGGCATCGCATTTTTGTTGTTGTTCCCCGCCAGCCGACTTCAGCTGTTAGACCCTCGCGCGAGCCAAAATAGTCCGCTTCCGGTTTTGTTTTTCCCACCGACGCGTCGTCCAATACTGCGCTGCTTTTTTGCTTAATTGCCCGCAGCGACGGTAATGAAGCATTTTTTCGGAGCGTGCACAGGGACGACTTTGAATTTGGATACGGCCCGAAATGCGTTTTTAAGCCGCTGCCGAAACACTCCCTAAAAAAAACCACGCCAATGTTTATACGCGTGCCAGTCCTAACGAGGATAAGGTACCATAAAGCATAATGATCGCATTTTTAATACCGCGCTCCGGCTACTATAGCAACGGCTTTATGCCCCAAACCCCAGTTCGCTCATTTTGGCACGCTGCTGCTGGGGTAGGACTGCGTGCCATTATGGATTCAGTGACGGAATGAAGCTGAAAATCCTATACGCTCGTTGCATCTATTACCTTTGCCATGGAAGCTGGTCAAAAATCCAAATTGTATATGCATAAATACATGTATATTGTATACTGATATTTAGATGTTAGCCATCCTTTCCATGGCATGATTTTAGGACATTTGAAATGACAGGGCATATACTGTATACATACAGTAGGTGTCAGTGTTTCGCCTCATTTCTATACCTGAAATGGTTCTCTGAAGCACCGACGATAACTTCATGCACATGTTGAAGTCAGGCGGGGGAATCCACGATGAATCCAATCGGGAATCAAACCCATTTGCAGCTCGATGAATCGGAAATTTAAAATAATTGGTTATCTATACACAACTTTGTAGAAGTTAGTATAAATTGTATATCATGGCTTGAGCTGAGCAGTTCATGCGCTAGCTCGTGCATGCAAATCCGGACCTTGAGGAGATATTTGGGTTTGATGAAGGCATTTTTTCTAGCTTTTACATGAAACAACGTCGTTATCATGTCTAAAAAAGGAATTACGCACGAAATACTGTCGCATATACATGATGTGGACAAGCGTGTGGGAGCATTTACGCGAATGTAATGTAAAACATTGAGCTTTGCAAAAAATGGTGCAGGAACGATGCCACGTGTCATTATGAAACACACGAGGTTTCCCTATACAGCCAATTAAAAACGGTGATACGATCGACTGGAGAAAGCACCTGCTGACAAAGCCACTGTACAATGTACGATGGAATAATCTGAGAAATTGGAGCAGCCGGGTACATTTTTTAGCCAACAACATCTGTTCTGATCAACTGTTATAAGATGTTATACAGCATGTGTTACAAACTAACAATGCTTTTTCTATCTTGCGCGCAATCTAACGTCTCGTGACCTTGCTCTTATGATATTTCTTAAACAATTACTGTACGACTTCGTATCATAATTTCATATTCTATTCCATATACAGTGAAAGCCGCTTTATTCGATCACGTTGGTTCCAGCGATTTTGATTGAAATAAGCATTTATCGAAGTAAGCGATGAATGTCAAAAACCACGATAAACATTGACCTTATCAAAATAATTTGCTCATGCGTTTTAAAAATACATATATTTAAACGAATATATGTATTTACATATTTTTTAAATGACATTTGTTTAAAAAAAAAGTTGTAAATACAGTAAGTATAGTTTCTGATAATGCCTGCTTCCTGCAATGGCTGAAATTTCATTTTCTAAATACAAGTAACTTATCCATCTGAGTACAGCCGCTGAGTACAGACGCTCGTACGTTGTCCAAACGTATCCGTGCTTGTACGAAAGCTGCTCAAACTTGTTTCGCGCGTTTGCGTTATGTAGACACGTGGCAATTTCATCGAATTAAGCTACTTTTAAACATAGGGCAGTATAGGAAAAAAATTGTTCTGAAGGTTTTGATCGAATAAAATGACTGATCGGATTAAGCGTGATCGAATTAGGCGGCTGTCACAATTTGGAGTGCATTACCTATACAGTACATGTACACTGTATACGGTATTTGTGTAAAGTAGCTCCTAAATCAAATATTTTTTGAAAGTACATGTATATAGCGGTATTTCTCGCATATCTTTTCAACATAATATATTCCTTTCTTGTTTATCTCTTTTCTTAGGGAATGGTTAAAGATGAACGAGCGCGCGTACAATATTTTTAAGTGATAGGAGGAATTTTGAGCATTGTTTTTTTTTATATTCATTTGCACGTATACGTTTTATTGTCTTTTTTTTTTTTTTTCGAAAAACGCGATTTCGTGCAAATATGCGCGCTAGTAAACACTATGAAAAAAGCTGTTACTTTTGCATATCTCGTAGAATGTTGGAGTGATGGATATGCTATATGCGAGTGGAGTGCAACGCACGGCATACTAATGGTTTTGGTTCAAAAATTGACTAGAGGCCTTCATCTCCTCGGAGGATTCTCGCAATTTATTTTTGCAAAAAGCCGTATCTAGCAACATCATTCTACATCCAATTGTAAATAACAGCTTTCATCGCGCAATAGAGAAGTGATTTGATCGAAAAATGCTCGATGCACCGAGCATTGGACACTTTATAAATTAATAATGCAATTCTAAATAGTTGGTTCGGTAAAAAATGCATCAGATTTTTCTTTAGAGGATGTCATTGTCATGCGTTGTTGTTGAAAAGCTGGAGGTACGTAGGCTATACCTGAACACGTAGATGAACGCATATTTTTGAAGTGTATTCATCTTGAGGGGATTTTCGAGCTTCCATGAGCATCAAGTGCATTATAGAAAGTGACAGTTTCGGTTTATTTTATTGTAACGCTTTTTGAAAAGCGCCATCAAAATATTTCATTTGATTATGAACAGAACAGACGACCCTGCTCGATGAACTCATGCAAATGCAATGAAAGCCGCTTAATTCGATCACGTTGGATGTTACAGCGAATTTTGACCGAAATAGGCGATGAACGTCAAAAACACGATAAAACTGACCTTACCAAAATAATTTGCTGCATTTGTTTTAAAAATACATACAGTACATTTAATTGCATAAGCATATATTCACATATTTTTTTTAAAATTATATTTATAAAAAAACATTGTAAATACACTGTAGTGTTTGATGTTGCCTGTTGGCTCGCTGAAACGGCTGAAATTTAATTCTCTAAAATACGCAGAATATCCAAACGAGTGTACAGTCGCTGATGCATTAATGCTTAGATGCACGCATGCGCGTTGTCGAAACGTGTCCGTGCTTTTATGAAAGCTGCTCAAACTTAATTGGCGCGTTTGCGTTATGTAGACGTGTGGAAAATATGATCGAATTATGCGATGGGCGACTGGATTAAGCGACTTTTTTTCATAAAGGCGAGCATATACAGTATGAAATCCGTTCTGAAGGTTTTGATCGAAAAAAATTGCTGACCGAATTAAGCGTGATCGAATTAACAGGCTTTCACTGTAGTTGAGAGGCCTGCGCATATATCACGACGAAGTTCAGACAAGAAAAGAGCAGCAACGACGTTCCGCGTAAAGAATGATCCGAAAACATTCTATCTCACTAACTTATGACGTCACAAGAAGTTGGTGAATGTCCTCTTTTTATTCGCATAAACATAAACAGCAATGACGCTATACGCGTTTCATGGTTCCGAAAACACATGAAATGGCGCCACGAGTGCGTGGCAGCCCTTTATTTGTAAACACGATAGCGATCGACGACTAGCGTATATATTAGGGGTCAATTGATATAGTTTTGGGGAACAAAACTGGTGAACAGCTGGCGTCGCTAAATCGACGATTTGTCCTTAACACTCGTCGTAAAAAAAGGCAGTCGGCAGCAATTCGTTTGATCTGAAGCTGAGAAACGCGGATCTTTCAAGATTTAAATTGGTTTATAATCTCACCAATAATGTCATGAAATTACATCCCGACCATTATGACATGCCACCATCGGTGCCTGCTGGCTCCAATGGCGTTACAGTACCATGCAATTCTTGCCGTTAATAAGGCGTGCTCATCGGAAACAATGGACAAATGTATTCTGCAATAATGAGCATGGATCTCGTTAATCGAAGGTCTCCCTCCCCCCCCCCTTCCCCTCCGAAATTGCTTTTGATATTAGTCGGGAGTCAGGTGAAATTATCCGATACATAAATGAAGCTCTTGAGCGTCTAAAATTTTTTCTGATTCAGGCTCGAAGTGCTCAAGAACGAGTAAATAGTGAAATTTCACCATTTGGAACCACTGCATCACTTTTGAATCCTTGCAACATGCATGGAAGTGTATATGAAACGTTTCAGTTCGTAATAAATAAATTGAATATACAATTCACTGTTTGAACTGCAGCGTACAATTTTTGTTAGACTTGAATTCTGCCTCTATGAAAATGAAAAACGTTCACACAAATCAAGGCACAATTATTGTCCATTTTCATATTTTTGACGCACATTGAAAGCTCACGATATCTGGGATATACAGTACATGTACTGCGTTTATTTGTACTACAAAGTGCACTTAGTGAAACACTGGAATGACTCGTATCATATGGTTCTCCCAGAAATGAAATGTTCAACTTCTCTCATGACTTTTCGAGTTTTGAAAATTTCCCTTACCATTTCAAATGCTGAAATTTCACATGATAATATAAGAAATGCTACAGGGCCCTAATTGTTGCTTTTTATATATAAACGTATTTTCATCGGGACCCTTCAAGTAATAAATTCAATATCACGATTTCTTCAAATGTACAGCAGTGGGCTATTTCTATAACGAAACGAAAAAAACAAAAAACGGATGCAACAGTCAAAAAGTGTACCCAGAGGAGGGTGGAATTCATGGCGCTATTTTGCCATTACATGTATCACAGCCATTGCATGGTCTGAGACAAACGTCTAATTTAATAAGCTCGGTGCAACGCTCCGTTGTGCAGACACGCAACCGCAAAACGGAATAATTTTTCTCGAGAACCGCGTTTCACTTTTTTTATAATTTATTTGGTCGCGAGCGTCTTCTTCATTAATTAAGCGATCTACCAGAAACCCAGTTTTGTTTGTTCTGAAATGGCGTGCGGAGCATAACAAAAGAAAGTAGATTGAAATCCACCTGAAACAACCAAGGTTCTTCTTTTCACTAACATCCTTTTACCTCTTGACCCTCTTAACTACGCAAAACAATACAAGTTGGTTACCACGAAAGGCTTTGATAATGACTGATAGACTCATTTTGCATCTTGCTGCTCCTATTAAATAATCAGCCTTCCTCCCCCCACCCCCCCGAATTCACCTATTCATAAATTTAGATGTATTAGCGAGCTTAACAGAGAGCATCCTGCTTGGTGAACTAAATTCGATCGAGATAAACCTATAAACACAGGGATTCGATGTTTGTTTATTCTCATTATCAAGACTTTGACATGCCATTTTTAAGATAAATATTTTTTTAGTGGCAGAAAGAAAAGGGGGAACTATGACAATTGACATTTGAAAGTTTTCGAAAACCTAACACTGTATCAGATAAAAAGTATTGTTCCAGGGTGAAGCTGCGCAATTTTTCAGTAAAAAATGTGACAAAACTAATGCTGTATTTCTGAAAAATGGCGGCCTTCCGTAGGAAAAACATATTTATAAATATTTGGAGTAAACAAAACAAAAGAATCTTTTGTTGGTTTCGGCATTATTTTTATAGAATTAAAAATGAAAAATTAGATTTCGTTCTAATTTTAGATCTGTATACTTGTTTATCGTACTGTTTAATAGGGCGTAAATCCTTTGCTAAATATATAGACGCATAAAATGACGTATTGCAAAAAATAAAGATCATTGGTAGAAATATACTCGTATGGAATGCGTTAAAAATTGACATGCTTTCTAAAGTATTTTTAAACGTATGCAGACGTATGCCCTACTTTTTTCCTTCTTTTAATTCATCTTCCGATACAATGAAACTGCATAAAAACAGCTGTTTTGACCATTACTTTCAAAAACATGTGAAAAAAAAACTATCCTTTCGCTATACCTTTAAGGCATTTTTGGGTTGAAAATTGTAATTGAATTTTTCATGTTTTTTTTGTAAATCAAAATCGATTGTGTATATAATCATTTAAATTGTTCCATGTTTCAAAGACTCGTCCTTCTCCGAAATATTATTTCAAAAGCGATTCAAGATGGTGGTTTTTTTCAATAACGGTGTTTCCAATCTGTATACTTGCTAGGGGGTGTTAGACTATACAACGTGCTCGAAATGCGCACGATGTTTTTATTTCTTCTCATCTTAAAAAAAATTGAATTCACGATTGAACTCGAGATAACGCCGATGCCATAAATACAGCCTATACATATAGACTCACCAAATACGTGGTCATGCATTTTTCATGCTCCCCATAATATAAAGAAAATAAATTCCATGCATAAACTTGAATCAAACTAAAAAGTGGTATCGCACCAATAACAAAACATCAGCGTGAATAAGGGCAAGCATTGTACCGATAATGGAAAAGCGAACACCACAAAAAAGGTCCTCCTTGCAGGTGAAGAGTGATAAAACGTCCCGAAAAAAAGGTGCAAAACGTAAGACATGCAGAACGAACGTCTGAGTATACGGAGATACTGTATACATGTGTTTCTAGGAGTGTGATGACTGTGCTGAGAATATAGCCACTTCGCATTTCAAAATTTAAATAATCGTAAAGAAAATACAGCCGAACCTCGTTAAGACGAAATTTCAAGGGGCGCGGCGTCGCAATTTGTTCGTTTTAAACCGTATAGTTTTTAATGTAACTTGTATAGCGCGAATGCTCGGGAACTCGAAAATTCATTCGTTTTAGCAGAAAATTTGTAATATCCGAAATCGACAGGAATTCGCCTTACACGTAGAAATTAGCATATGAACGTGAAAAATTAGGGTATGTATACGAATAAGTATAAGTTCATATCCCAGGACGTATAGACTGGAAATGAGTTAAATTCGTACTATCAAAAATTCGTGTAAGGATGAGAACACACTGAATGCTTACTTTCAACGTGCTTCTTTCAGCTTCTTTTCATCTTCTTGTTTCCAGCTTTGGGGCGCA